>PVKS010014165.1:29620-49086 GCA_004027875.1 Aplodontia rufa | reverse complement strand
ATGTATACCAGCAGTGTTTGGACAGCCCTTCCTCTGCCTGGCAGGTTTCAGTAATGGCAGAAGTCCCAATTCCATTATGATTGAAGTTCTTAGCTCCAGTCTTGGACTTAAGCTACTCTTTGTGAATATTTTCAAAATAAGTCAAGACAGGATGCAGGGACATAAGATGGAAGAAATAAGCCACCAAAGTTTCACTAAGTACTTATGTTAGGTGTACAAATATCTCCAAGACTCTAGAGCTTACAACCTAGTTGAGAAAACAGATCATCTATGTAAGAAAATATTAACAGCAATAGCAGTTATCATTTATGAGTGTTGATGTGCACAGAGTAAAGTGAGTAAGCACCAGATGATACTGCAGTTTAATCCTCACAGTGACTGTCAGATTGATGGTAACCATAGTTTGCCATTGACCAAGACAAGAGAACAAGCTTGCTAACATTAAGTAGTGGCTCAAGATCGTGTAGAACCTAAGTGTCAAACAAGAAGAAGATGAGCCGGGCCTGGTGGGGCACACCTGTATTCCTAGCAGCTCAGGAGGCTGCGGCAAGAGAATTGCAAGTTCAAAGCCAGCCTCAGCAACCTAGCGAGGTCCTAAGCAACTTAGCGAGACCTTGTCCCAAAAATGAAAAATGGGCCAGGGATGTGGCACAGTGGTAAAGTGTCCCTGGGTTCAATCCCTGTAGTTTAGTCAGCTTATTTTGTTGCTGTGACCCAGAGATCTGACAAGAAAAATTATAGGAGGAAAAGATTATTTGGGGGCTCATGGATTCAGAGGTCTTACTCCATAGAAGTTCAGCTCCATTCCTCGGGGCTTGAGAGGAGGCAGAACATCGTGGCAGAAGGCATGGCTCCAGAAAGTAGAGAGAGAGAATCTCCATACCAGGTGCAAAATATATACCCCAAAGGCTCACCCCCACAACCGACCTTCTCCAGCCACTCCCTACCAGCACACAGTTGCCGGTTAAGACCATCGAGGGATTAACTCACTGATTGGGCTAAGGCTCTTTGACCCAATCGTTCCACCTCAGCCTTCCTGGATTGTCACACACAAGCTTTTGGGGAACACCTTGCATCCAAACCGTAACACCCTGGTGGCAAATAAAAAAAGAAGAGGATAAGAACTCTGGGCTAAGGTCCAGATTCTTAAAGCGGGTGACTTTGGGGTACCTAGAACTCCTTAGGGAGTGTAGAAGGGGACTCACTACTTGCATTTTTGGGGTAGAGAGCAGGCATCAAGGGCTACCCTGTCCAATGAAAAATGTCTTGTTTTGTAGAGCTTCCAGATAACCTGTGAGATAGTCATGTAGGTGAACCACGTGTTTATAATTATCCATGCCTAGAAGTTTTACATGTAAAGTGATTTTTATGGTTTTTATAAACACTGTGTTCCTGGGGCTGGAGTGGTGGCTCAGCGGTTACTGCACTTGCCCGGCATGCGCAAGTACACGGGTTCAAACTCCAGCATCCACGTACACAACTGAGTGTCAGAGCAACGAAAGCCATGTGAAAAACTCAATAAAATCGATTCTGCCTCTCTCTCTCTCTCTCTCTCCCCCTATATCTTTAAAAAGAAAAAAAAAAAAACCACTGTGTTCCAAAAGTGAAAACTCCTGCTAATCAAAAGATAGTTGTATTTAATATTTTTGGTATTTCCTGAGTGTTGTCCGTTGTCCATATTTTGAAGTTGATGTTAATGACAGCAGTTCATTTCATGATATCTGAGTTGTCCACACAACACGTAAGTTCAATCAACGTGCATTTAGATGTAATACTAACAGTGATTCTCTACATTCATAAACATCTGATGACTGTTCATTATGATTCCTAGCATGCTATGCGTGAGAATTTGCTTATTGAATTGTGTACCTCCTATAATTTCTCCTTTTCTGGAATTTATGTGTGCAAAGAAGTTAGACATCTATGAATTTTACTTCAAAGAGTAAAAGGGTCATTGTAAGTGTGTTATTCAGCTTTTAATTACTGTGAACCAGCAATGAAATAAAGGAGGAAAAGCTTATTTGGACTAATGGTTTCAGAGGTTCAGTTCATGGTAAACGAACTCCCATCACTCTGGGCTAGAGATGAGGCAGAAAATCATGGGAAGGGCGTGGCAGAGGAAAGCTGCTCAATTCTAGGGACACCAGGAAACAGAGAAGAACCAGGGATAAACTATATAATCACCACTTTCTCCAGTCCCATCCCACCTTCCTAGAGTCAACACCCAGTAATCCATTCAAATTAGTAATCCATCAGATGGATTAATCACTGATTAGGTTATGTATTTCATAATCTAGCCATTTCACCTCCGCCATTCACACAGGAACTTCTAAGGGATACCTCATATCCAAACTAAACAAAAGTTATTTGTCAGGGGCTGGAGCAGTGGCTCAGCGGTTATGGCACTTGCCTGGTGTGTGCGAGGATGCAAGTTCAAACCCTAGCACCATGCACACAACAAAAGTGTTTGAGCAACAAAAGTCACATGAAAAACTAAATAAAATTGATTCTCTGTCTTTCTCGCTGTCCCTCTCTCTTTATAAAAAAAAAAAGTTATTTGTCATAAGAAGGTATTGAGTCTGATCGGGTTATATAGCATTAGTTTCCAGAAAAGTAGTTACTAAAAGGTAAAGAAGGATTTGAATAAAGGAGAGGTTCTAGAATCAATTGGAACTGTATTTTTAATGGTCAGAATAACTTAATTTTGGAGGTTTTTAGATAAGGGAGTGATTGAACAGAGAAGTGTTTATCTGACATTGTAGATCTGGGAGGAAGAAAGGGAGGGATTAGTTTGGAGGACAGGAGAGGTGTTATGGAACCTCATACAGTACTGTTTTACAGTGTCTGTTTTAAGTGCCTTTCATCACTATAATGAAATACCTGAGGCCGCTACATTATGAAGAGAGAAGGGTAGTTTAGCTCAGCCTTGTGGAGATTCAAGGGCATGACACCTGTATTAGCTCAGTTATAATGAGAGCAGTTCCACTGCTACAGTGTGGATCAGGAGTGTTCCCCCAAAGGCCATGTATTAAATGCTTGGTCCCAGCCTGCGATGCTACTGGAAGTTAGTGCATCCTTTAAGAGCTGGGGTCAACTAGGAGGTTTTAAGTCACTGGGGGTGTGCCTTCAGAGGGGACTGTGGGACCCTGGTCTCTTTTCCCTCTCTTTGCATCCCAGCTATGAGGTGAGAAGCTTTGTTCCATCATGTGTTCCCTGCCATGATATGCTGCCTCACCACACGGCCAAAAGCAACAGGGTCAACTGGCCATGAACCAAAACCTTCAAAACCTTGAACTGAAATAAACCTTTCCTCTCTGTAAATTGATTATCACAGGTATTTTGTTATAGAAAAAACAAAACAGCTGATGGACATAGGGCCAGGAAATACCTTCTTGCACGTGGTAGGTGTTTAAGAAATGTTTTTCCTTTCTAAATCCTACTTGGTCCTCAAATTGCACCCTAAATTTCATTGTCTCAGGGGAGCCTTTCCTGACTGCAGCCCGGCACCTGTCTTTTGTTACATTTTCTTTTCCTCCAAACTCGTATGTTTACCTACTGATCTGAGTTAATGTTGTGATTGATAGCCATCTCTCCCAATAAACTGCGTATTGCATGAGAAAGGGAGGTGGTTTTGGTGACTGAACTGTCCTTGCACCCCTGCTTCTCACATGATGCATGACATGTGGCAAGATTTGAGTACATACTAGTCAGATAATAGCTCAGGGCCATTTATGACATAAAATCATTAGTAAAGCATCTCTTCTTCTTCTTTCTTCTTTCGAGAAAGGAGCAGTGAGAGAGAGAGAGAGAATCAATTTAGTTATCCTGTGGCTTTCGTTGCTTCCACACTTCGTAGTCTACATGGTGCTGGGGTCTGAATCTGCATCCTTGCGCATGTCAGGCAAGTCTGTAACCACTGAGCCACTGCTCCAGCCCCGAAATGTCGCATTCTTAACTTTGCTGAAGGTGGGGTTTGGTTCAGGTCAGGGAAACAGGGATATTTTATTTTAAGGATCATATACAATAAAAGTCGTGCATATTCCGTGCGTGTTCTTAGCTTTTGTTGAAGCCTTTCCAAAATGTGTATCTAAGTGTGCCTTTTCTTGGCTTTCTCTGCACTTTATTGGTATTTGTTTTCTTGAACTGTCTTTTACCTCAGTGTCGCTGCTTAGAGCACTGCAGACTCCTCCCCACCCTGTGCAACACCCAAAGGAAAAGTGAAGTGTGAATTACTTCTAAGAAGCCAAGAAAGGTGTGGGATGAAGACAAATGTATCTGGAGGGAGGAGCCTCTAGGTATTCCAGGACAGTTTAAAATAAAACCACCTCTTTAATTATACCCAAGTAATGAGCCTTGCCCATAGAATGAAAAAATATAATTAAAAATGTATTGTGAATCAGCAGACCAGGTTGTCAGGTCATTATCTGAATCATAAAGTTGGAAGTAATGCTCATTAAAGGCAACTAGTTTGGAAAGGTTAGATTAGAATTTAGAGGCTTTGCAGATATAAAGTTTTTCCCTTTGAATTGTGCTTTAGAAAGCCTCTAGCATTTTGCTCTTTCTTATAACTTTCATAGAAGGGTAATACACTTACAGAAACGTGCACAGTGCGACCCAGCTTGGTGAATTTCCCCATTCATTCAAGAAACGGTTCATTGCCATGACCAGTATCCCTGAAGCTGCTCTCCTGCGTCGTCTTCTTCCACCCCCACCCCTGCCTGTAGAGAAGTTTTTCCTGTACAGAAGTTTTTCCTGTTTTTGTACTTCATATAACTGGATCATGCTGTATCCTCATTTAACCTAATATAATACGTTATCTTTCTAAGTGACATTCCAGATAGCAGACACATTGAAAACAAGGTCTGCTTTCAGTTTCCCTTGTGACATATCTAATTTGGTAAACTGTCAGTTCACCGCTATTTTTAGGTCCTTATTGTTCTTGAAGGAATTTCTTTTGTAAATGCAGGTGTGTGAATGCACGTGTGTGTGTGTGCTCGTGTATGTATGCTTTTAAAGTGTTCATTCATATTACATCATGCCATGCCTGCGCTTTGGCCACCTCTGGGTGATATGTTTTAATGCCCTTTTATCCGGGTGCGCACGATTCCTCTGCATTTTTCCTAATGATGGCATAGTATCCCTTTGGATAGATGCATCATCATTTAATGAGCCAGTTGTCCTCTGAATTGCAGTTGGGTCATTACCAAGTTTTTTACAGAACAATAGAATCCATGTGAGTTTATCAGTAAAGTGAATCCGTAGAAGTGAAATTGCTGAGCAGTCGAGTTTGATGTGTTTTAAATTTACACAGGTATTTGCAAATGGTCCTCCAAAGGGTTTTTATCAGTTTTTACTCTCATCAGCAAGGTTTGAGAAATCCGGTTTCCAGGGTCCTTGCCTTAGATCATGTGTTCACCTTGGCAGCTGATACACATGAACTAGTCGGTCGTTGTACTTAATTTGTGTTTTGTTTAGTTTCAAATGAGGTCAGTTATTTATGTTTATGGGGCATTTGTGTTTCCCTTGGGACTTGTTCCTGTCTTTCACTCATTTTCCAATAAGCTTGTTCTTATTTTTCTTAATGATTTCAGGGATTGCTTTCTTTATAAAGGAAAATAGCCTTTTATGTCATCTGTGATGGTAACTTGTTTCTCATTTTTACCATGTGTATAGTAATTTTTTTTTAGTAATTTTTTTTCCTAAATGGAAGACTTTTGTTTTTATGTTGCAAAGTATACTACTTTTTTCCTCAGTGGGGTCTGAATTGTGTGTTTAATGGGGAAAAGCATTGGAAACTTGAGACAGACAGCTTTGGCCCAGCATGGGAGAAATTCTCAATAAATGTTTGTGGAAAATGTAGCTAAGCAGGAATTCAAATTAAAGTCAAAAGTGGTGGGACCAACTATGAATAAACAAAAATTTGTACATAATTTGCCAAAATTTATTTAGCATTTTAGCAGCTTTTGGAAGAATTTTCAATGCTATACTCTTTTCCTTTTATGATTTGTTCTTTGGGGTTTTACTTTCTCAAATAATCCCTTTTTGTTTTTTTAGATTGCAAATTATAACGTATTTCCTGCGCCATTGCTGACACCCAGTGATCCATGTCAGAAGTACTTCCAGGTTAGATATGTTTTCACATATTTCAATGCAGAGACAGAGTTGAATATTAAAACCTTACAAAATGTATGAAAGATGATGATTTTAATGTTAAACTCATAATCTGCTAAACTAACATGGTTCTGGTTTTCATTGTTCTTTCCTAATATAATGGAAAAATGAATATCCAAAATAAAATGTAAGAATCAATTGAACTTAATCATATTTGTGTAATAATTGCATGACTGCTCCTCTCATCATGTAGAAATATTTTAGTTGACTGCAACAGGAAATTAAAACTGTGAAATTGTACATCTACCACTGTAAATTATAGCTTGTGAACCGTTGAAATATGAACAAAGCAGTAGGTGTTGGTGTTGAGTCTTGGTTTGCTTTTTATATTGCAGAGTTTGTCTAGAATAGAGTTCCCCAGTTTAGCATCATCCTTAAACCAAATGCTGAATGTCTTCAGAAAAAAAAACCTTATTTTTATTGTATGTCCCTTTCTGCGTCTCTTGACAGATGCTAGTCTATGTACAACGTGGTGTGGGATTTAATTCTCAGCCCCACAGAAATCTAATAAGGAGAAAACAATTGCAGTAGCATTTCAAATTAAACATAATACAGGACTACATGTGGCAGATCTGTCCGTTCCGTCTTTCTTAGGACACATGCCACTCAGCAAGTTCTCATATTAAATAAATAGACTGGACAAATAGACATGAGCAAATAGATGTTAATGTCTTTAAATTCTACAGTGAAGCTCCTTTACATAATACTTTACATGTTACATTTCAACAAAGAAGTAAAAAATTATAATAGTAAAATAAACACTAAGCTCAATATATACATGTAAATGGGAAGAAATACCCTTTTTATTTAAAAAAAATTGAAACAATATGACAAACCAGTTTTACATAGGAAAATCAGGGACTTAAAGCTGATTCTTAAACACCAACTCATCATGCTGTGATGATTTGGGGAAGGGGGAAGTTTTCTTTACAAATGCATGTTTGAATAGGTATTTTAATTTTAGAAACTCAAGACGAATGTTTATGTCCTTTTAAAATAGATTTTAAATATTGAGAATAATTCTTTTTAGGGGTCCTATGAAATCTAATATTACATTGCAAAGTAGACTCAGTATTAAAACATAAAAGAATAAGGATGGGGGGGCTGGAGCAGTGGTTCAGTGGTTGCAGTGCTTGCCCGGCATGTGCACGTACATGGGTTAGAACCCAGCACCCATGTACACAACTAAGTGTCAGAGCAATGAAAGCCATGTGAAAAACTCAATAAAAATTGATTCTCTCTGTCTCTCCCTCTCTCACTGTCCTCCTTTCTTTAAAAAAAAAAAAAACCAAGCTGTTAAACATATAAAAGATTATTTTTCTTCTAGGAATTTCTTCCTGTTGCTGTATATTGTCATGCTGATGTATTCATTCTTTTTGCAGGGATTCAGATTGCTTTGTTCCTTGGTGGTTATATGAGACACTGAAATAGTGATCTAGCATGATTTTTAAATAACAGCTGCTACTATCTATCATACATTGGTGTAGAAGGTAACAATTATAAGGAAAGCAGTATTCTTGTCTCAGTGTAGTATCTTTTTCTTTCTTCTCTGCATTCCCCTTAAAAATTCAAATGGCAGATAGTAAGGAAAGATCCTTTGGTACTTCTTGGGAGCTTGGACTACAGGCTTGTGTTTGCAACTGTCAGAGCCTGTCTAAAGTGTTTTAAAAGACAAATCTACCAGAATTTATACTATTATCAGCCTGGAAAATGCCAACTGACCCTTCAAGATTTGGCTCAGGGGGTCCAAGTAGCTCTTATCCCATAACACAGTCAGGTTGTTACCTTATTTCAAGTTTTTGGTATTTAATAATGTTTAATATTTTCCCCTTTTGGAATTTACTTGAGATCCAGCTTTATCAGTTAGCCATGGAAACATGTAGCTCCTCATCTACTCTTTCTCTGAAACTGGTATTCTCAAGCTTGGTCATTGACTTTATTCATCAGACTTAGCCATAGAAATCTAGAGTTCTATTTAAAATAATAGATTCATCTTCAGAAGATGTTGAAGCTTTTCTAAGGAGTAAGAACAGCTTAAAAATGAGCGGTGAAAATATCCTTCAAATAAGCATATAATCTCCCAAGGGGACTCTCTTCCAGGGTGTTTTTATTTGAGCACACCTATCCTGCTTCGTGTTTCCTAAGTAACCAGTTAATCCCATCTGCCAGGTGAGATGTTGGAATACCAGACTTCTCCACCTGTAGTGCCTTTTTCTTCCCTGTCCACTGCTAGACTCCTACACACCCTTCAGGACCTAGCTTAGCGGTTCCTTTGTGGGAAACTTCCCCTGACCCTCTCTGCTTATATGAACATGTTCCTATAAGGCCCTCTGCCCACCTCAGACATTGTTAGTTTGTGTAATAACTTCCTCTTTCTCACCACCCACTCTGAGTTTTTAAAAATAATGTCTCATATCTACTTTTCTTTTCTTTCTTTTTTATTTTTTTAAAGAGAGGGACAGAAAGAGAGAGAGAGAAATAAAGAATCAGTTTTATTTAGTTTTTCATGTGGCTTTTGTTACTCCCACACATCATTGTGTTGGTGGTGCTGGGGTTTGAACCCGAGTCCTCATGCTTGCCAGGCAAGCACCATAACTGCTGAGACACCGCTCCAGCCCATACCTACTTTCTTTAATTCACAAAAGTTGTATATGTTTATTGTGTAAAATCTGGTTTTGAAATGGGCATACATTGTGGAAGGGCTTGTTTGAAGTTCTGATCAAGTTTCTTTTTTTTTTAATAAAGAGAGAGGGATAGTGAGAGAGAGAGAGAAAGAGAGAATCAATTTTTATTGAGTTTTTCGCATGGTTTTCATTCCTCTGACACTTAGTTGTGTACGTGGGTGCTGGGATTTGAACCCATGTACTTCTGCATGCTGAGCCACCACTCCAGCCCCCTGATCAAGTTTCTCAAAAAAAGTATTTAATCCTTCTGTGTTAAGCCCTCAGTTCCACTTGAATGGAGAGAACCCTCAGGCAGTTAAGTTGAACAGGCGCAGAGAACCCTGAGGTGGGCAAGACCTTGCTGTTGGAAGGACCCCTTTATCTTATACCCCGCCTGTGGAGTTGCTCTCTCAGCACTGGAAACTTCCCAGGTTCTAATCCTGTGATCTCCCTGATCCAGCAGCCCAAGTTGCCTCCTAGTAGCTTTTGCCTCTTTTGTTCACAGAGAAGCCCTTATCATTCCTGTCACATTGAGGGTTTGCTTTCATGAGTAATGTCAGGAAACCAGTTTTATTTTGTTTCTTCTTCCTAAAAGGAAGACGAAAGTCTGAATTTATTTCATTTCCTTAATACTTTGAGGTCCAGTTCAAAAGTCAGCATTCTTTAATGTAGAAGCTTCTCAGTTAACTCCTCAGTGGAAATAAAATTGTATAGCAGAAAAGTAAAAATGAAGAAAACATGAAGTTTCATTCAAGAGTGGGCCCATCTGTTAGCTCTCCCAGCTTTACAGTGCATCATGGGAGGAGAGGGAGAGCAGCCTGTTTCCAAAGAGGGAAGGCTTTCCTGCCTTACTGACAGGCATTTCCTTTTCTTTTCTTTTTTATTTTTATTTATTTATTTATTTATTTTTACCAAAGCTAGAAGTCTTAAAAAAGAGAGAGAAGGAGGCAGGGAAGCCTGGTTTAACTGCAGGATCTGGCCCAGGTCTGTACTAGGTTGTGAGCTAGGTTGGGGCGTGGTCTGCCTAGCTACATCCAAGCTGGGGCCTTTGTGCCTGGGTTTGAGAAGAGCTGTTTTTGCTGTCAAAATAAGTGATCCTAGCTTACCTAATTTTGTTAAAACTTCTTATAAAATATTTTGTGCACTAACGAGGGTTGTAGGGGGAAAAAAGAAAGTTAAAAAGAAAACCCAGATCCAAGTGACTTAAGCAAGATAAATAAGTCTGTTTACCTGAGAAGTCCAGGGCTTTCCTGTTCACCATGCTTTATTTTATTATTCTAATAATGCCAATAGGCCTTGTTCACTTTCTGTCTCTTTGTTTTTTTTTCTTGTTAGATTCATATTTATGCAATGCTTCCTTGAAATTCTAGGCTTAAATCTTCTAGTACCCAAGAGAGAGGTAAGACAGCATCTCCAATTGCAGCAAAGGTGTCATGATTGGTGCTGGGTGGGTCACATGCTATTCTTTGACCAGCCCCCAGAACCATGGAGATTTGCTACTCTGATTGGCCATGCCCCCTGAAATAAGGGTGCACCCATTTCTGCCTGAAGCACGTGGGCGGAAATCCTAGCATATAGGCTCCAAGAGAGTAGATATCTTTACTTTGTCAATTTTTTTTCACTGCCATATCCTCAGCACTTAGATGCATAGCTGGCACATAGTAGCACACACACAAGACATCTGTTGAATGCATGAGTGTGTGTGTCAGAGAAGGCTGATTTCCCACCTCCCAAAATTGTGGAACTGTTAACAAAAAAGGAGGGAATACAGGCCAGGCTGTAATAGATGTTTCTCCATTGCTCTGTGTGCAGGAGAGCAATGACAGCGGCAATCTTTGTCACACTTAAATTTGAACCTACCTCTGGAACAGGAATCGATCCTCTTAAGTTGATTTTGGACCTTCACGAATCACACTCAGAATAGATTGGAGGTGATGGCAAAGTCATTTGGGGCCCATCTGAGAGCCACCTCTGTGCTGCAGACCAACCCTTGTGGTTACTGGTATTTTGCCTATTCCTTCCTCACCAGTTTTGCTTATTTTGTTCAGTGTTGTGTTCATGACCTTAAGGAGAGAGCCTGGCACACAGTCGGTGCTTGACTGAATAAATGAGAAAAAAAATATGAAGTGCTCTTGATGATGTTGTATAAGGAACTGGAAATTCTGGGAATATAGAAGGACAGGGAAATGTAAATCAAAACCACAATGGAGACACTATTTAATCCCAACTAGGATGGCTGTCATAAAAAGAGAAGAGAGCAAGTGTTAGCAAAAATTTGGAGAAATTGCAACCCTCCTACCCTGCTGGCGGGCCTGTAAAATGGTGTAGACACTCTGTAAAATGCTCTGGCAGTTCCTCAGAAAGTTAAATGTACGTGTGTGTGTGGGGTAGGGGGGCATCTGTTTACACAGGTTGAATATCCTTTATCCAAAATGCATTAGATTAGAAGTGTTTCAGATTTTGAACATTTGCATATACATAATGAGATATCCTGGGAATTGGGACCCAAGTCTAAACCTGAAATTCACTTACATTTCATATATACCTTGTACTTGCAGCCTGTAGGTAATTTTATATGGTATTTTCAGTGGGTCTGCCTTTTGACTGTAGCCAGTCATGTGGAATTTTATACTTGTGGCATCATATAGGTAGGTACTCAGAAAGTTTCAGATTTTGGAGCATTTTGAGCTTCAGATTTTAGGATGAGGGATATGCAGTTTGTAGTCAGGGTAGATGGAGTTGGAGAAAGCTGTTTTATTGATGGTACCCACAGGAAAACCCAGAGTAAGGGGTGAGGGCCCAAAAGCAAGCAGAGAGGAGGTGGGGAGGGGGCACTTGAATTATTGGAGAAACATTTCAAGTAGAGCAAGACTTTGGGAAGATAAAAAATGCACGAAGCGCTAGTCCAAGGTTTGTGGCTTGGAAATCTAGGAAGATGGTAATACTGTGAGTTCTCAGAGTCCAGCCCATGCTTGAGGATTTGACTCTCCCCATCTCCTGAGTTTGTGGGGAGCAACAGACCAAGTGTTCTTTGGTCTGGAATGTGTAATAAATTATATGAGGCAAATTAAAATGGGACTGGCTTAAATGCATCAGCTTTTGATTGGAGTGTCAATATAGCTTCAGGACGGGGGAAAGCAGGCTAAAATGTCTTGCATGCACATTGGAAAAATCAAAGAGGGTGGGATCTTAGGATGAGAGGGGAAGAGAGAGCCATCCTTTCTGTAGCCATACAGAATTCATTTTTCTCTGTAATTTGCTAAATTATTGTGTCGTTACTAACCATGCTACTTAGTTCTCTTCTGTTCATTGCTACTAATAATGCAGATGCTATTTATGATGAAGGGAACGTTAGTGGAAGGCCCAGAACTGCATGGTGGGATGCCCAGAATACATCAGTGCGTGTGCACCAAAGCCTTGCTTGGGCCTCCAGTGCTCCTAGACCACACCTGGAGCACTTGGAACTGATAGGATTGCACCGAGGAACAGTCTTGTTTGGCAGAAAAGTGTATCAGCCTGCTCTGGGTCACAAAACTTGTGACTGACTCTCCAGAGACTTCTTTATGGAGTCATGGTGGAACTGAGCAAGAATTTTCTGGAGCTGAGACTGAGGAGCAAGATGATTGACATAGATGTTATATTATTTTAACCCCTTGCTCTGCTGTATGGGGTTAAAGATGAGACGACTGTTTGTTGATCACCCTTTGTCTTTGTGCTGTCATAACTAGCTTTTTTTTTTAAGGGAGGGATGAAGAGAGAGAGAGAGAGAGAATCAATTTTATTTAATTTTTAATGTGGCTTTCATTGCTCTGACACTTGTGTACGTGGTGCTGGGGTTTGAACCTGCATCCTGCGTGTACCAGGCAAGAGTCATAACCGCTGAGCCACTGCTGCAGCCCCATTAACTAGCTTTTTCAAGGAAGGAAATTTTTCCATGGAGGCCATAGTTGTAGTGTCCTTTCAATCTTTGATAAGAAACTCAAAAATTATACCTAGACATTTTATGTAAATATTTCTTGATGTCAAAGCAACATTTGCCTTTTTCGTGTTATGTAAGGATTTCTTCTGCAAATGTTTATTGAGCCTGCTGTATGCTAGGCTGCTGTGCTGGTTGGTGGAGTTCACAGTCTAGTGGGAAGCTCATCAATCAAATTAAAAATGACAGTGAAGCAGAGTGAGTGATGGTGTAGAAGAAATGTGTTTATGAGGCATGGGAATGTAGACCAAGGAGCCCTGCAGGGGCAAGAGAAGCCTTCATAGAGAGGTGACATCTACCCTGAGTCTTAGAAGAGGAGTGGAATTTGCTAGAGGGAAGGATGCTGAGGGCATTTGGGAGACAAGGAAGACGATGCATGTGGTCAGAGTGTTCCACATGCCTCTGACAGCGTTGACTCAGGTGTAGACCTTCTTATTCTTCCAGGTCTCTCACGGCCTTTACTTCAGTGGTTCCCAGCCTTGGCCATACAGTGGAACCATCTAAGGAACATTTGACAACCTGACTGGTCCCAGTCCCAGGGTAGTTATATCAGAATCTTTGGGAGTGTCCTTAGAAGTAGAACCTAGGTATCTATTTTTAGTGCTCCCCAAGGAATTCTAACATGCCATCAGTATTGAGGACAGTTTCTTATTCCTTTTGTGCCTGTTCTTCCACCTTTCTGAGACACTAATCCCTGGCCTTTTTCTTTCCCCAACTCTTCGCTTCCTCGGTTCTCATTCCCTCCTTCCCTGCTCTACCCAGATCCCAGAGTGCGTCCTCCTGTGCAGCCTGCCTGAAGCCTAATCCATCCCGCTCTGGGACTGTGTCAGAATGTTGTTCTCCTCTAGACACCCCTGCCTACTTCCTCAGGGGAAGAATTTATCTTCATACAGAAAAGGGAGGCCATCAGTTGGTCTTTCCCTCAGTTTCATGTCACTGTAGTGACTTACGTGTCTGTCTCTATCCTTATTTCCTCTCATCCCTTGTGATATGAGGATGTGTCTTTTTGTCTTGAGCAGAGCTGACTCTTCCCCATCTGCTGTGGTCCCTTTCTCTTCTCATCACTGGGATCCTGCCACACTCGCCAATGCCTCTTTTGTGTTGTCACTTTCCCCTCTCTGCTGGCTTGTGCTTTTAGAGCCTCAGTATAGTAAACTATGGCAAAGACTCTCTTCCTTCCTGCAACCCTGGATCATCCTCCCCAGTTGTGTAGTAGTAAAGCTCCTTCAAGGTCAGTCTCTGCCCACCTCTGCCATTGTTCTGAAACTGATAAGTTGGAAGTCACTATTGTCTTAATCACTCAGTTCACCAAGCTCTTTTCAATCTTTGCCTCTAAATCCAAGTTATTAGGAATCACATCTACACGCACTGTTTGAGAGATGAATGACCAGAGCTGGAACTCTTGGAAAAGAGCCAGACTTTTGCTCCTGTACTTAAGTGTCTCAGGCCCACTATCCTCTCCTCACTGTCTTAGCTGGACTGTTGCAGTAATCTCCCCACTGCCCTTGTTGTCTGGGTCTTGCACCCCTTTGGTAAATGGTGGAGTCCATTCTAATGCTGGACAGAAGGAACATGGAGGTGGAGGCAGCCTGCCTTGCGAATGGTGAATGTTTTAGTCGGGGTTCTCCAGAGGAGCAAAATCAACTGGACTGATGGATAGATTGATTGATTGATTGACTCTTATATATGTTTCATTTATACGTATATACTCACACATACATATATACATTTGTCTGAATGAATATAAAAGGGGATTTGTTAGATGGCTTACACTGTCAGAAGCTGGATAGTCCAAGGGCCGTCTGCAAGCTAGAGAGCTAAATTACAGTGGCTGCTTAGTGCAACAAGTTGGAATCCAAGAACAAAGGGCACCAGTGATGTGGCCCTCCCTGGAGAGTCACTGTCAGAATCCACTTTGGAAAAGTGAAGGAGCTGGCGTCCCATGTCCTCAGGGGACAGCAGCAGCAATAGATGGATTCACTAAAGAGAAATCCAGCATACATTTGCCATGGATTCCTCCTCCTCCTTTTGTTTCACTGGGGACCCCAGATTATTGGGCTGTGCCACCCATGTGCAGAGTGGGTCTGTCCACCACTCAGTTTGCTGTCCTATGTGGCAATCTGGAAATACCCTTACCAACATACCCAGAAATCTTCTTTTTTAATGTTTTTACTAGTGTATTATAGTTATCCATAATGGTGGGCTTCATTTTGACATATTCATAGATGCATATAACATAATTTGCTGTGTTTCAATCCTCAGTACTTCCCCTTAACCTTCCCACTTCTCTCCCCTGATCCCCTTCATCTACTCTATTGGCCATCCTTCTATTTATTTTTTTAATTGGTACATTACAGTTATATGTAAAATTGGAATGCCTTGTGAAATACTCATTCATGCAGATAGCCTGATTTAGTCAACTTCATTCTCCAGTTCTTCACTTTCTCTTCACTCTTTGCTCCTCCTTGGTCCCCTGCCTATACTGACCTCTCTTCCGTTTTCAGTAGATCCCCTAAATAGAGCTCCATTGTGTATAAATATCACATTTTCTTTTTCGTTCATTTATTGGTGGGCACCTAGGCTGGTTCCATTGGTCATTGTGAAGTTTATACTGCTATAAACACTGGTATGCATGTATCATTATAGTATGCTGATTTTAATTGTTTGATAAATATATAAGAGTGGTATAGCTGGGTCATATGGTGGTTCCATTCCTAACCTTTTGAGGGTTCCATTTCTGCTTTCCAAAGTGATGGTACTAACTTGCAGTCCCACCAGCAATGTGTGAATATGCCTTTGCCCCCATATCCCTTGCCAACAATTCTCACTATTTGTATTCTTAATGATTGCCATTCTAACTGGGGTGAAATGAAGCCTCAGTGTAATTTTGATTTGCATCTCCCTTATTGCTAATGTGAATTTTTAAAAAATGTATTTGTTAGCTATTTGTATTTCTTCTATTGAGAAATGTCTATTTAGATCTTTTACCCATTCATTGAATGGGGTGAGGTTTTTTTTGTTTGGTTGGTTTTCTTTTTTTTTTTTTTTTTTTTTTTTTTTTTTTTTTTTTTTTTTTTTTTTTTTTTTTTTTTTTTTTTTTTTTTTTTTTTTTTTTTTTTTTTTTTTTTTTTTTTTTTTGTCATTAATTTTCTTGAGTTCTTTATATATTCTGGTTATTAATTCCCTGTTGGAAGAGTAAGTAGTAAAGATTCTCTCCCATTCTGTAGCCTTTCTCTTCACACTCTTGTTTCCGTTGCTGTGTAGAAGCTTTTTAACTCAATGCCATTCGTTCACTTATTGATTCTTGGTTTTATTTATTGAACTTTAGGAATCTTATTAAGGAAGTTGGTACCTGTACCAATATGTTGGAGCATTGTTCATGCTTTCTTCCAGCAGTTTTACTGTTTCTGGTCCAATTCCTAGGTCTTTGATCCACTTTGAGTTAATTTTTATATAGGGTAAGGAGTAGGGGTCTAGTTTTATTCTTTTACATATGGATATCCATTTTTCCTAGCATGTTTTTGTTAAAAAGATTATTTTTATTTTGGAGAGGGAAAAATAGTCTTTTTAACAAAACATGCTAGGAAAAATGGATCTTTGTCAAACATCAAATGATGACTATTTATGTGGATTTGTCTCTATGTCATCTAGTCTATTAGGTGGGTCTTCATATCTATTTTATAATACCATGCTGATTTTTTTTAAACTATAGCTTTGCATTTGAGATCATATATCATGATGTCTCTGGCCTTGCTTTTGCTGCTCAGGATAACTTTGGCTATTCTGGGTCTTTTGTTCTTCCATATGAATTATTTTCATTTTTATTTTTTTAAAGAGAGAAGGGCAGTGAGAGAGAGAGACAGAGAGAATCAATTTCTATTTAGTTTTTCACAGGGCTTTCACTGCTCCGACAATTAGTTGTGTACGTGGGTGCTGGGGTTCAAACCTATGTACTTGCGCATGCTGGGCAAGCGCCGTAACTGACAAGCCACCGCTCCAGCCCTCTTCCATATGAATTTTAGTTCTGTGAAAAATGTCATTGGTATTGTGATGAGGGTTACATTGAATTTATAGATTGTCTTTTTAGTAACATGGTCATTTTGAATATTTTAATTCTGTGTATCCATGAACATAGTACATCTTCCATTTTCTCAGTTCTTCTTCAGCATTTTATAATTTTCATTGTAGAGGTCTTTTACCTTCTTACTTAGATTTATCCTAGGTTGTTGTTGGTTGAGGCTGTTGTGAATGAAGTAGTCTGCTTGATTCTTTCTTGGTAGACTCATTATTGAAGTACAGGAAAGCTTTTTTTTTTTTTTTTTTGGTATGCTCATTTTGTAGCCTGCTGCTTTGCTGTATTTGTTTATCAGATCTTGAAGTCTTCCCAAACATCTCATAATGACAAACATCTCTCTGTCCAGTCATGTGGCTTTTGTTGCTTCAACACTTTGTTAAGTATGTGGTACTGGGATTTGAACTCGTGTCCTTGCGCATGCCAGGCAAGTGCTGTTACTGCTGAGCCACTGCTCCAGCCCCTGTGTTGCTTCTTTAATGCCTTTTTTTTTTTTTTTGCCATAGTCCTCCTTCTTTGAGAAAGTGGTGGTGGGAAGATATCAACATAAAACCAAATACATCTCTCTCACACACACATGCACACACACACTCACCACACACACTTTAGCCTCCATTTCATTCTTTATACTACTATTAAGGGTCAAGTCCAAAGTCTTGGAGCAGATCTCACAGAACTCCCTGCCCAGCCCTATCCCTTCCATCTGTGCCACCTTTACTTTCATGTCTTGGTTAGCACAGCCTCCCCCTGATGAAAGCCTGTCCTCTTCTCTTCATATCTTCTGCAGCCTGAGAGGAGAAGACCATTCTCTCCTCTCATCTGCTGCCTACCACCCTAGCTGATTTCTGTGACTTTATTGTATGGCTTTCTTCAATAGAAATAAAAGTATGTGCGAAAGGAGGGAACTGTAAAATGGTAATAATCTCTAACATGTTTTGAGTTCTTATGATAGGCCATCCATTAGATTAATGTTTGATAATCATCTCTTGTAGTCCTCAGCAAAGCTCCAGAAGGTGTAGCTACAAGTATCATCTCCATTATACAGCAAAGAAATAGAGTCTAAGTAACTTGGTTTTTATGTTAAAAGTGTATGGTCCTGGGGCTGGTGTGATGGTACATGCCTGTAATCCCAGCAGCTTGGAAGTCTGAGGCAAGAGGATCACAAGTTCAAGGCCAGCCTCAGCAACTTAGCAAGGCCCTAAGCAATTTAGGGAGACCCTGTCTCAAAAAAATAAAAAGGGCTCAGTGGTAGAGTGCCCCAAGTTCATTCTCCAGTACCCACTCCTGGCTATCTATCCAAATGATCTAATATCAGCATACTATAGGGAGGCAGTCACATCCATGTTTATAGTGGCACATATCACAATAGCTATGGAATCATCCTAGGTGCCCTTCAACAGATGAATGGATAAATAAAATGTGGTATATGAATTCACAATGGAGTATTATTCAGCTGAAAAGAAAAATGAAATTATGTTTCAATTCCCAGCACCAAAACAAACAAATAAATAAACAAAAGCATATGGTCATTCTAGGATTTTATTTTACTTAATAAATAGAAATGCAAACCTCAGCTTAGGCACAGTGGCACACACCTGTCTTTCAGCGACTTAGAAGGCTGAGTCAAGATTGCAAGTTCAACTCCAACCTCAGATACTTAGTGAGGCCCTAAGCAACTTAGTGAGGCCCTTTTGCTTAATAAAAAGGGCTTGGGTTGTAGCTCAGTGGTAAAGCACCCATAGGTTCCATTCCCAATACCAAAAAAGAAAAAAATTCAAGCCATAAACCCCACCTCTTTGTCCCTTTTTAATTGTCTACCTACTTTTGTTTCTCTGCATCAAGAGCATTTTTATCACTCACACCAAGTAGGGCGATGGTCACCCTGGAGGCTTTAACAAGTAATCCTGTGCTCTGTCACTTGGGTGCAAAGACAAGGGGTCTCAGATTTATTATTATGTCCTACGCTAAGCTCTCTGCAGGCCTTCCCATCATAATCCTCACATCAATCAGGGGCAGCATCTACAGAACTGAGTTTGCACACCCACTTTGTACGGGATGGTCCTGTTCTTAACTCAGCCCCCTCTCCCTCACCCCCCGTGATTTCTAGCAGTGGAGAGAGTTACAGTCACAGAGAGAGCAGTGGGATCCAAAAGGCTTATGAGAATGTGGCTAAAAGTTGTAGTATCACATACAGGATATGACAGCTACTTCAATATTCAAATCACTTAGAAATTCTGATGGCATCTTTTCTGAAAATTTTTATGGTTATAAACAAAAATTTTCCCCTAATAATACGCTAGGATACAGTACCTAAAATCATAAAACAGCTTCATAGAAATGGTTGGTGTGCCTTTTAGTAAGCTAGCAAGCTTCCATTTTCTCATGTCAATCTAAATACCCAAGGGAATAAACATGACTTTCCTTGAATCTATGCTATGGATGTGTCTCAGAGAAAACTTCATGTGAGTTCCGGGTGGTGTCTACGCATTTCAAATGCTACTCTTGAATGAAGTTGAATTATAAATTGAAACATTTTCCATAGAATGGTAGTAGTGACCAGTCTTGATTTTTTTTTTTTTTTTTT
>PVKS010014165.1:0-29520 GCA_004027875.1 Aplodontia rufa | reverse complement strand
TAGCCTAGGCGCAAAGATTCTAGAATGTGTAAGTCTTTTCTGAAATTGCCCAACCTGAGTATTTGACGATGAAGAGATAACTCCATAGCTCCCAAACAGGGAGAAAATCTTCACCTTTTCTTCTGTGAAAATCCCTGTTTTGCTTGGGGGAGAAAGCAGGAGTCATCAGAATACAATTTCAAGAATGTTAGGAGCTGTGCTTTGGTTCCTCTGTCCCTGATCTGGAGATCACCAAAGCTGTGGAGGCCAGAGGATCAGATAGGAGAGATCAAGAAGCCTGAAACCTATCTTTGAGTGTCAGATGTGACTCTTGCAGGAAACATATTGTTGGATTTTGTTTTTTGATCCAGTGGGTCAGTCTGTGCCTTTTAATTGGGGCATTGAGACCGTTCACATTCAAGGAAAGAATAGATATGGGAAGCTGATTCACAGACTTTGTATCTATTACAGGATTTTGAGTCATCTTGAAAGTTAGTGTTTGTATTGTATAATTGTTGACTTGTGCTTGTTTAAGGATTTATCATATCGTTGGCATTGTCCTCTGAATGGAGAACGTCTTTGAGAATGTTCTGTAGAGCGGGATTAGTGTTCATGTATCTTGCAAGCATGAGTTTATCAGGAAGATGGGGGAACCATTCCAGAAGCCGATGTCATTCCTCCACAAGCTACCCATTTAACGCATGAGTTCTTCTGGGGGAAACTGCAACAGGTGAAACCCAAGGTGGTTTATCTATGCTTTGGCATTACCCCTGGATAACAAAGTTTATATACATTGATTGCTACTGTTTTGATAATGTTTCCCCCTCAACTGTATCCTGTATCTCTATATACTGCTAATAATAAAACAAACAAAAAAAGAAGCCTGAAACCTTCGGAATACTTGCTGATGAATTTATTCTCTTCTAATCTGCAAAACCTTTCTTTCTTCTGAGCAAGAGACATATGGAATATATCACTGATGGTGCGAACAATTTTTGAGATAAATGCGACTGTCAGATAGTTTTCCAGAGTCCTGCAAGGGCCCACGATGACTGCAGAAAGCTGAGACTGTATTTTAATTCAGTGGAATATATTCAGATCCCTTTGGGGACTCTAATACGTTGTCAGTGTCCCAGGGCTTAGTGCTGCATTTTTAGTAGTAATTTTGATCGTGTGTGTGTGTGTGTGTTCCTGAGAAATTAAGTCATTTCTGTTGGGCACAAATAGTAAGCCCAGGTCAAAAAATGTTCATAAGGGCATTAGCAAACTCTAACAGAAGTATGGTTTTCAAGGCATTCAGAACACATTTTCTAAACATGGTTGATAAAAAATTACCTTGGATGTATGGAACATCATTCAGCAATGAACTTTCATGCTAATTAAGAAAGCTGGCACCCCAAAGGAATTTTGAATAACTTTTTGTTGTTGTTACTGGAAGAAACTATAGAATTAAAATGTGGTGTAAATGTTTGAAAGGGGGATGGTTTTCAAGGTTGTGAAAAAGGAAGACCAATCTCTAGAAGGAAATGCTTTTTTTTTTCTTTTTCTTTTTTTAAGAGATAGAGAGAAAGAATCAATTTTTATTTGGTTTTTCCATGTGGCTTTCATTGCTCAGACACTTCGTTGTGTACGTGGTGCTGGGGTTTGAACCTCTGTACTTGCGCAAGCCCCATAACTGCCAAACCACTGCTCCAGCCCTAGGAAATGTTTTTATATGAATTCAAAATGCTTTTTTTATTCCAAGTAAAATTTAGATCCTCAGACAGCTTTTCTGGAAATTGGCTTTCAGGTATCTATACTAAGCCTTTTATTTGTTCCTGTTTAACAGATGAACTAACTGTGAAATAAGGAGGAAAATGGGTCAGTTCTCCAAGAGTGTACCCTGCAACGGGAACGTTGATTCTTTCAATTTTTTGCATAAAAATGTTGGCTCACACGGCAGGCTAACTCGTGTGATCAAGGCAAGCATCTAATGACCGATTTTCCTTTTTCCCAGCTGACTCAGGTGTTGACACCTTGGAAGTGTTTATGGCCAGCAGCGGAACCACAGACGTCGCAAATCGGAACAGCCCAGCCACACCACCAAACACCCTTAATCTCCGTTCTTCCCACAATGAACTGCTGAACGCTGAAATAAAACACTCAGACTCCAAGAACAGCACACCTCCCAAATGCAGGAAAAAATA
This sequence comes from Aplodontia rufa, assembly GCA_004027875.1. NCBI lineage: Eukaryota > Metazoa > Chordata > Mammalia > Rodentia > Aplodontiidae > Aplodontia > Aplodontia rufa. The sequence goes on along the minus strand of PVKS010014165.1, from coordinate 27,355 downwards.
TGCACTGACTAACATCCAGGCAGCAATGGGCCTGTCCGATCCATCTGCACAGCCCCTGCTGGGAAATGGCTCAGCCAACATCAAGCTGGTGAAAAATGGGGAGAACCAGCTCCGGAAGGCTGCAGAGCAAGGTCAGCAGGACCCCAACAAAAACATCAGCCCCGCTGCAGTCATCAACATAACTTCTGAGAAGTTAGAGGGTAAAGAACCCCATCCCCAGGATCCCTCCAGCTGTGAGATTTTACCCTCCCAGCCCAGGAGAACTAAGAGCTTCCTAAATTACTATGCAGACCTGGAAACCTCAGCCAGAGAACTAGAGCAAAACCGAGGCAACTGCCATGGGGTCGGGGTAGAGAAAGCCCAGCCAGGCCAGGACCAGGCCCCTGCCATCATCGGGAATGGTGACTTGCTGCTGCAGAAACCAAACAAACCCCAGTCTAGCCCGGAAGATGGGCAGGTAGCTACGGTGTCCTCCAGCCCAGAGACCAAAAAGGATCATCCTAAAACAGGGGCCAAAACCGACTGTGCACTCCACCGAATCCAGAACCTGGCCCCAAGTGATGAGGAGTCCAGCTGGACAACATTGTCCCAAGACAGTGCTTCCTCCAGCTCCCCGGATGAAACAGGTACCCCTGGGAAAGTTGTGGCCTTGGGTGATACTTCCTGTTGATGTTTGTAGGTATGGATGGAGTAAATGTGTAAGCTGACCAGAAATGCCCATTTCTAGGCAGAGAAGAACATGAGCCTCTTGGGGTAAAATTGAGCAGTTTGCTTGGAAAGCATTGTTAGAATCTGTTAGTTTGATTTTTGAATCATGCATATGTTGTTTGTTCCGGTAAGCATTTTTGTAAAAGAAATAGAAATAGATTTTGCTGGTTAAGTACAGAATAGCATCATCACTACAAAAATCATACTGCCACTGCTTAGGTGAGATATTTCTATATACCACCTGGAAATATAAGGATTGTGTTGTTTTTTTTTTTAACATAGGAAGCATAGTTATTAGAGGCAAGCTGCAAACTGTAATCCAATTTAGAGAATCAACTATTTTAAAGTTCTCAGAATTTATTTATGCCCAAGCTAATGAAAAGTTAAAAGTTGAAAACATTAGAAGTCTGTTCCTTAAAGACATTTTCTTTTTGACCTTTACTGCGGAATATTGTATTAGCCTGTTCCAAGTGAGATTCAAAAGTGATATTCATTTCTTGTAAAATGAATTTAGAAGTCTAAGATTTTAGCTGGTCTGACTGAGACCTGTCATTTGATACTTTTGTCTATAGTTGTAATATTACTATTTGTCAGAGGTGTTACATTGTGACAGAACAAACATGGTCCTAAAAATCATCTACCTTTAATCTCATTGTCTCATCATCCCCACTCTATGGATCAGATACTGAAAAATGTTGGAGCACTTTGTTGTATACAAATTCATTGTAGACAAGACTCATAAAGGCAGCCCAGCAACGTCTCTGGTGGGTCTCAAGACTGTATCAATGCCAGAGAGATGTAACAAATAGAACTAAACACCAGGGAAGGAAATGGCATTTTTCTAACCTATCAGGCAGATAAATTACACAGAGAAAAAAATAAGAAAAAGGAGGAGAGAATTAAGACATTACCTTGCTTTAAGAAGGAAGTGTTTTTGAAGTGCCCTTTGAAGGCCCAGTACTTTCAGTGATGGATGCCCTCAGCCTAGGACAGCTGGGTGTGATAGCAGGTTGGGGTGAGCCCATTTCATCTCATAAATGCCTGGCCCCATGCATCGTGGGAATCACACTCACGTTCTGTAACGCCATTGAGTCCACAACTCTCTGTGACTTCTTACACACATGGAACCCATATCCTGTACCTAACGTGCATTGTCACTTGCTGGTGAGTGGATCTACATAAACTACTCCTTGAGCATCTATAGCCGAACTCCACCTGCTGTGTCCTGGGCCATCTACCAAGGCCTTTCTGTCTGCCTTTGGTCATGGCAGGCTTTCTGCTGCCCTTGTAGTTTAAATGAACAGCATTTAAACTCCCGAAGATGACCACTACCACTTTTTGGAAGTGTGAGCTATTAAAAAAAATGAAAAACTAATTATTTTTAAAAGCTTCTTTGGGGTACATTTTAATATAATCATGGGAAAATGGGCTATAATTTGCTCCATTTCAGTCCTTATCACTTCCCCTTTCTCTCCTTACCTCCCTTCCCCTGTTCCCTTTCCTCTCCTCTGATTTTCTTCTATTTATTTATAGTTTTTTTTTAAATTTAGTGCATTGTGGAGATACATAAAAGTGGAATTCCCTCTGACATATTCATATATGTACCCAGGAAAGTTTGGTCAGATTCATTCCACCGTTCTTTGTTTCCTGTCCCTCCTCCTTAGTCCCCTTCTCTATCTCATTCCCCTTCTCTATTTTCATGGAATTCCCACCCCTTCCTTTCCACCCTGGCCCCTGTTTTGTTCTAGTTTCTGGATATGAGAGAAAACATTCTGCCCTGGACTTTCTGAGTCTGGCTTACTTCACTTGGCCTGATATTCTCAAGTTCTATCCATTTACTGGCAAAGGCTATGATTTCATTCTTCTTTATGACTCAATAAAATTCCCTTGTGTGTATACACCACCGTTTCTTTATCCATTCATCTGTGGGTGGGCACCTAGGCTGGTTCCACAGCTTGGCTATTGTGAATTGTGCTGCTATGAACATGAACGTGACTGCATCCCTACAGTATGCTGATTTTAGATCTTTTGGATATATATCAAGGAGTGGGTGATATGGTGGTTCCATTCCAAGTTTTTCTAGGAATTTCCATACTGCTTTCTAGAGTGGTTATGTCAGTTTGCAGCCCTACCAACATTTTATGAACGTAAAGTCCTTTTCTTTTAAAGGTACATATTAATATAATAAACTAATGTCTGAAATGTAATACACTCCGCCTTCTATATCTGTGGGTTCCACATCCTTGGATTCAGCCAACTGCTGATCAGTGTCATTTGGAGGAAAGCATTGCAACCGTACTGCACACAGATAGACCTCCCCTTGTCATTTTCACTGTTTTAGGTTTTATACGTATACTGGAAGTGATTTCAGGTGTAAAGGAGGATGCATATAAGATATAATGCAAATACCGTGCCCCCTTATATAAGGAGCTTGCACATCCCTGGATTGTGGTTTTCTATAGGGGTCTTGGAACCTCCTGTGAAGTCCCCCTATGGATATCAAGAGGTGACTATATAAAGTAATATAACAGTGCCTAAAATAATTTGGTGAGGGATAAAAATGAAAAAAGGAACAGAATTGGCCATAAGCTGCTAATGTTAAAGCTGGGTATGGATTTGTGAGGGTCCGTGGGTCTATGCTTCTTTTCTATCTGTTAACTTTTCTGTGACATGAAGTTAAAGCAGGAAATGAAGTATATTTTATTCTTTGCTTTTCCCCCTTCTACTTGGTAGACCAGTGCATTTTCAAGTAAGGGTGACAGGATAGTAGTGGCTCTTGATGAGTCACTGAGTATAGATGTTTTGCATCAAGTATACTCGAAAGAATGTGTCAACTGTGAGTCAAGATCACATTTCAAAACCCTTCTGGAAGCCAGACACGCTTTCTTTCCTTCAGAGTGATCGCTTTGGGACCTCAGCACCGATGTCATTCATCAGGCTGCAGTGTCTCAAAATAAGAACATTAATAATTTTGGGAGTTCTCTTTTGAAATTGCCTAGAGCCAGATGTGTACCCCCCACTGAAATAAACCACTTTATAATCACAGATCAGAGTTTCAGGTAGTAAACCCCACATAGATGACTGAGAGAAATAAATGATTTTTCAGCCTTTGTATTTCTTTTAATTTCATCTTTCCAAATGCAACATATTGTTAGTGTTTAAAATGACCACAACCAGTTTAAATTAATCTTTGTATGTTTCACTTGTAGTGGAAAAATTAGTGCTTATTATGTGGTTTATGAGGTATGTATATATTATATAATAAATAAAAATAGTAAATACTAACGAAAGAAAAAGTTGAGAGTATGTTTAAGATACAAGTGTAGGGCCATAGTTTGTGTGTAAATGGTGTGTATTTCCTACTTGCCATGTGTTAAGCTAATACTCATCCAGTGGTGTGTGTTTTATGACTAAATCATGACAAAGCACCATTGGATTATATGTTGTGCTTTGGGAAGACTAGAAAAACAGAGTTATTTCTACCTGGGGGGCACCCTTTCTGAGTTAGAATGTTGTTTATAAAATAAAACGCATTGCTTAACCCAGAGATTGATGACCTTCTGTTTCCCTCGTTTTCTGCATCTCCCCCTCCAGCTTTTTGTGACACCCCTCAGTCAGTCATGTCTATTATGTGTTATTGTTCTTTTCCTCTTGTGTGGTTTTGTCCTTTGAGAAAACAAGAGGTTTTCAGAGAAAAGAAAAGCAATGTGACATCATTGGCTTCTGTAGGAGTTTAGGGAGGTCGGAGAGTGCCTTGACCCTGATTCTACAGTAGGAGTGGCATCATTTTGGTAGTTGAAAATAAGAACTTTGGGTGAGGTTAAGGCTAGGTCAGAGACATGGTTCTCCAGGGGCCCCAGGTAAGCAGGGTGGTTTCAGTAAACAGCTGTCAGTCAGACTGAGTAGTCAGTCTCTCTCTTGATTTCTTGGTGATTTTTATTTGTTTTATAAAAACTTTAGAAAGATGCATCATTTTGAAGCTTCTGGGGCATAAGCTTTCGTGATACCAACATGTAACTTAGGTTTTATCTGGGTCCCACAAAACTGGGGATATTAGTATGATACTAGATGGGTTTTTGATTGTTGTTGCTGGGGATGGAATCAGGGCCTTGCACAGGCGAAGTGCATGCACTTGAACCACGCTCCAAGCTCGAGATGGATCCTACCTAACAATGTTTCAAGGTTAGCTTCATTTCTAAAGTGTACAAAGCAGGATTACACAGAGAAGAAACCAGGCCTACTGCTCAGTTGCCTTATTAAGAACCTGGGCTCTGGACCTGAATTCAAATCCCAGCTCTGCTGCTTACAGGTTGTTCACGTAGCCTCTTGCCTAGAACATGGGGGCAGTGGTAGTCTTTTGGCAGAGACCTATTGTTGAAGATGAAGTGAGGGCATCTTCAAGGGACTCAGAACAGTATGAGACATAGCAAGAGCTAAATAAATGTTAGTGATTGTTATCAGGAGAGTGGAGTGATATGGAGGCTTACTTTTCAATTTATTACAACTTGTCTGTATTTTGGGCTCTAATTTAGTCAAGACTTTCTGGACCTTAAGGGCATGGATTGCAACTTTGTCTTTGTATTATCAGTGCTTGGAATGTAGTAGGGGAGCCTAAGTAATTCAGTGATGATTAGTGGAACAAAAATGAAAGCCATCTACATATCTCCAAATATGATGTGTTGAATAGGGCTTTGTTGTATCCATGTCTGATTTGGTATTGTCTACATATTTTATTACTTAATGGATCAGATTGCATTATAATAGATAGGGCTGAATATCCAGTGTTATTGGGGAAGGCACACTGAAATTCTAGGGCCTACTATGTGTCAGGTCCTGTTCTTGGTGCTTTCTCACACTCAGCTGTGCTGGGATGAACTTGGGTCATGGTGCTCAGTGTTTTTCCGTTGCTCCACAGTTTTGAGACTGAGGCATATGGCCCTACAGCCGGAATACAACAGACGTCATCCTGTGCAGTTGGATGCATGTGCTGGTGATCTTGAGAGTCTAGAAAATGGAAAATTATATTTTAGAGGATCTTTCCATTCTGGTAAGCAGTTCAGTTTAGCTCAAATGCCATCTCTTCTGTGAAACCTCTGTAGACCCCCTGAGCTGCGGAAAGTCCTTTCTCTGCAACCTCAGACACATATTCCCAAACCTGCTATTGTGTTCTTCTCAGAGTTTGCTGCCTTGCTCAACAGTGTCCATTTAGATTTAGGACTTTGTTGTGTGTATGTGTGAATCTCTTCACGCCTTGTGTGACAGGCAGTGAGAGGCCCCATAAATGTCACCTGTCTGCTGGTTGCTTGGATGGAGCTTATCACGATCCTGTGCCTGTTTTCCGATGTCTGCCACGTCTGCACACCTGTGGACACAGAGAAGGTGAGCACAGCTGGTATAAAATAATTGGTAGACCACTTGGATAGGGTGATTCTTACTTGTAGTCTAGTCCTGGGGCCAGTGGCTCATTCTGATCCCACTGAGGCTTTGTATTTGAGTGCGTAAGTCTAAGTCAGAGGTGCCGGTGCTAAGGAAAAGGGCCCCGTGAATTTCCCTTGCCTTTGCGCGTTCTGCCTGGAAGCACAGGTCCGTCCCTGTTGCTGGAATACGAGTGCTTTGATGTCTTAAATCAATTGATTTCCGGTCTCCAGGCAAGGAAAGCAGAGCTCTTTTGTAAGCTGAATTGCGGATGAGGGCGAAAGCCAAGGCACAAACCTAATTATGTCAACATGACTGGCAGCGCATCGTAGTCCTGGCGTCAGCTGGCTTCAGAGTGTTAGAGTGTTGGATACGGATTTTTTTCACACTTTTAGAAACCTCTTCTGAATGTTCATTTTATCTCAAATGGCTTTTGGTGGTTCAACCATAAATTTCCTTCTTTTTTTTTCTTAAAACTCCAGAATATAAGAAATGCCCATTTTTCAGTTACTTTGCCCTACTGTTTTAGCTTTACTCTTCCAAGCACTTTTGAGTGATTCACTAGCCTCCCTGTCTGTCTTCTCTGCTGAGAGTTCCATGGTGTGACAGGAGGAATTCAAGAAGGCAGATGTGAGATATTTCCAAAATAGTTGGGGCATATTCTGTTGTGGGGTTGATCATGTGTTTTCTAAAATAGATTTTATTGCCTTTAGGGTAAAATGTATAAAAATATTTCTCATCTCACCCTATGGACTTAAGGAAGAAAATGATTTCTTCCATTGATATTTTTGGAATGTTCTAGAAAAAGATGTATTCAGGTGAATGTTTAAGATAGTTTTGTATTGCTTTCCATAATAAAGTGCACTAGGTACCTCCAGAAACAAAAAGGTGGTATGATGAGGTGAATCTCAGCAAAAGCCTAGCTCTGTGAATGTGCCTAACACCAAGTACCATGAGTGGAAAAGCCAGAAAACTGTGATCAAGATGAGGCAAAGCCGGGGCCGGAGAGTGGCTCGGTGGTTACAGCGCTTTCCCGGCATGCGCAAGTACACGGGTTTAAACCCCAGCAACCCACATACACAGCTAGTGTTGGAGCAACGAAAGTCTTATGAAAAACTCAATAAAAATTGATTTTCTCTGTCTCTCTCTCACTGTCCGTCTCTCTTTAAAAAAAAAAAATGCAGCAAAGCTGACCTTCAGCAGTAAGTGTGGCTTGGCTCTGGAGGGTGGGGTAGTTCAGGAACTTGGCACATGAAAACAAGCTTATTCCTTTCAGTCAAGGCTTAAGAACAGGTAGTGTATTTGTCAGCTTTCCTTTACAAGAATGAAATGCCTGAAGTAGGCTACTTTATAAAGAGGAAAGGTTTATTTAGGCTTATGGTTCTAGAAGGACAAGGTCAAGGGGCCTCATCTGGTAATGATACCAGCCTTCCTGCTGGTAAAGTACTTGGGCATCAAAGAGTTTCACATGACAAGAGAAGGTGCACATGTGTCTGCCTGTCTGGTTGTTTGCTGTTGTTATGAAGCCAACAGGTTCAATTATGGAGGCTCCACTCTAATGACCTTATTAAATCTAATCGGTCCCCAAACACCCTACCTTCAAACACTAGAGATGGATTAAGTTTCCACCCTCTTAATAACCAGTAAGACTTTGGGAATCAAATGCCTTCATGAGTTAAGAGGGAAAAACCCTGTTCAAACAGTAGCAGAAAAATCCAGACAGATTTGGGTGAGAGGTGAAGCTCATGTACTAGACCTCCCCCCCAAAGCCGAAGCAACACATAATCTAGGGGAACTGTAAATATGGCAGTGGGGTCAGGGGAGCGAGCAGGGATGAGAAGGAAGGGAGGAGAGATAGGGATGGATCTAGGGGAGGAATCAATAGTGTAGCTTACTCTTTATTCCCCTGAAAAGCCAAATAGTACTCATGCAATCATTTAATTCTGGAAAATGCATTTATATCTATTATAGGGGGAATTATAGAAGAGTCAAAAGACTAGGGCATGAGTAATGTGAGGGTGATTCTGGTTTAGGATCAAGATCATATCCTATTGTTACTACATATGCACTTATGGTGTACAAAAGCACAATTCCTCAATAAAAAATTTTTAAAAGCCAAAAAAAAAAAACAGTAGCAGAGAGGAATATCAATAATGGTCATGTTCTCATCTCAGTTCAGGAGACAATTATTGCTTACCGAGCACACAGGAGCTGTGCAGAATATGAAGGAAAAGAATATGACCCTAGCTTTAGGCAATGCCAAGGCAGCAGGATGCCATGAAAGCTTCAGAGCTCACAAATGGGAGTGCAGGTCAGTCTACAAACCACTGTCCTTTCTGCATTTTCCACCTGCAGTGCTCTCGCCTCTCTCGTTCAGTTTCTGTCTCACATTCCTCTACTGTCTTGTGCATACAGACCACTAGACTTCTGCCACCACTCATCACACACACCTTTTGCTCCCTGAGGAACCGGTATGCTTTATAACGAAAGGCAACCCCAAATCTATGTTTTGTTCATAGGCAGTGTTTCAGAAAGCTTCGAATTAGATGCCATTGCTTAGAATTGAGAAATTTCACATAAAACGTGGACCTCTGAGTTGTCTTATAAATTCAGAAATCTTACAACCCTAAGCCCAAATGTCAGAGACCAGAATCTCTCCTAGATGGGCCCTGCCCTCTCCAGCTCGAGGCGCTGAACTTGTGGTCTGCTGCTCCAGCAGTTAAGGGATTTAGCCCTGATGCATGTGGACCTCTGATGGTGGAATGAACCAGGCTAACGTTGGGCTTGTCTGTTCAAGCTGCATATAAGTGTAATGCCATCATAGCAACCGCCTTAGATCTAGGGACTTCCGTTAATCATACTCATCCTCCTCTCAGCCCCATGCCTTCTGGTAGAGTTGTAAAGTGTGACATGAACTGTTAAGCAAAACATGCTTGAAATTTCCAAAGACATCTTTAGATGACTCTTCAGAGTTTTCCATCTGTTAATCTGGTTAGAGGAGGGAAAACATTAGCTTTTCAAAAGCTAGGGTGTGGGTGGTTCATAAATTTTGCACCTTAAGACTGACTCAGTTAATATGCCCACTTGGCTTTCATAAATATAAAGGTACTTAGCAATCCCACACCCACACCCCTGGCTCTCTTTTGCTGCTCGTTGAACCCAGAACCTTGTGCGTGGTAAGCATACTCTATTCGGAGCTACACACCTAGTTCCAACATCTATAATGTGTAGATTGTGTTTGCCTATTGGCACCCTTGAACGCAAACAGTGAAATAAAAGCTTCATATTCAAGCAGATGTCACTGGAAGAAAAATCTTGACTATTAGCAAAACATATGTGGTAATCATATGTGGAATGGTCTAAATGTGAGAGAATGAGATGACCCAACCGTTGGTGTTGGTACCTACAAAGAGAATTGGTGTTCATTGTGTGTAAGCCTTCGACTTTTCTATGTTTAGCTTTTCAATAATTTATGCTTGAATGTGACTAAATTAAATCCTCCCAAGAATTCTTCCATAGTGTCTTTAGGGACATTGTTAGTTTGACATTCTTCTCTTTCATTGTTACTACATGAATTTTTCATACATAACTGCACTGAACGGGTGCCTCTGGGATTTTATAAAGGTGACCTCCATTATGTAACTGGTTCGTTTGGGAAGCTGATTTGGTTCTGTTGCTTGTTACCAGGACACTTTCTCATACACTTCATTGTGTTTGTGATGTTTAATGCATACAAGATGCCTGGTCTGTGAAAGCCTATTGAATCCTTGGTAGACAGATAGAGTATTTTTAATAAAACCTTTTACCATCACTTCTTTGTGGTATTTTAGAAGAAAATGTACTCAGAATTCCACTGGATTATCAGAAAGTGGAATTCCCCAACTCTAAACCACTGCGAATGAGGGGAGGTATGGCAAAGAAAGTTAAAGGGCTGGCGATGGTCAGGAACTTGCTGATAGAAGCTTTAGGGACACTTCCCAGTATGAGCTGGCTCTCCAGTTCATGCCTTGCTTCCCTGATGGGGGCCTTTGTCCAACACTGCCATTCATTTCTTTCTCACTGTGGACAAGGGTATATTCCACAGTCTTCTATACTTCCCTTCTTTTCCCAGAACACGTGTCAGCCTCTTTCAGGATTTTAAAGTGGCTTTCATCTTCTGGTCGCTGTCTCGTCCCTCTTTTACCTGTTTATTTTTATTCCATGTGCTATGGAATATGGGCCCTAAGTCAGATAATGGATTCCATGTGTCAGAGAATTAGTAAGGATGACAGGATGGCCTTGATCTGTTCACACACTTTCAATCAATGAATGTCTCCTGAGTTTCTCACACGTACAAGGAATTCAGTTTAGTGCTCTGGATGATTGAAGCATAAGTTTGCCTTCAACAAATTTGTAGGTAGCCGGTACGGTAGCACCTACCTGTAATCCCAGAGACTAGGGAGGCTGAGGCAGGAGGATCACAAGCTCAAGTCCAGTCTGGGATAATTAGCAGGATTCTGTCTCAAAATAAGGAATAAAAAGGGCTGGGGATGTAGCTCAGTGGTAAAGTGCCCCTGGCTTCAGTCCCCTGATCCCTCCACTGCCTACAGAAAAAGAGCTCCTTCCTCAAGAATCTTTTAAATCTTTTAAACTTTCTTATGGCACTTCCACTTTCTGGGGTAAGAGTCAGATGTCCTAGCTCATGTCAGTTTCATTACTTTTTTAACCTCTGAGCTTCATATTTCTTCTCTTTAAACGCATAAATAATAATAGTAATGATCTACCTTATAGGATTGTTGCGTAAAGCCATGACACAATACCTGGCCCACGTTTATCATTGTTTTTTTAAAAAAAAATTGGCTTTCATTATAATTATTGTCTTATTTTTGCTATGAGTTGGAAAGTTTTGTTAGGATCTAGACATTTTTCCTTTGCGCTTTGTTTTTAATCCCCAGACATTAGTTTACTCAATGGGTATAGTTTACTCAATGGGTATTGATGTTACTCAATGGGTATTGATGGTTAGCATAATAAGTAGTGTTATTTATTATTGCTGGTACAACCAATCCAAAGTAAGTTTTACCTCTTAGAAATTCACACCTAATGAGGGGAGTACCTGAGTCCTTTGCTTCTCAACCGAATGTGCAGGAACATCTCCTGGAGATCTTGTGAAACACAAATACTGATTTAGTGGGTCTGGGCTGGGACCTGAGATCCTGTATTGTAAAATCCAGTTGTGGAAGTTCCGCGTTTTGAATGTGTCCCCAGTTGATGCTGATACTTCTGGTCTCATTCACACTGAAGAGTGTTGAGACTGGGCTGTAAGCTGCAGCAGGAAGCATCCGGTCTGTTCTGTTCGCTAGAATCAACATCGTCTAAGACATGCTTATCTTCGAAAAGTACTGTGAAAAAACACTCACCTAGAAATGTAAATAATGATTCCAGGTAGATTTTCATCAAGTGTTAAATTCGTAGAACAGATAAGGACAATGAAGTTCCAGGTAAGTGAGGCATTACTTGGCTTGAATGGCTTATGCTAATTCAAAGAGAGAAGAGAATGGAGAGAAAAAAGGGATTTATGAGATTAGGAGTAGTGTGCAGGAAAAAGAACCTGGTAGAAAGGAAAAGAAGAGATTGCTCTAAGGCTGTGTTCTTGATTGATTGATTGATTGATTTTTGTCCTGGGAATCCTTTTTAAGAGCCTTAAACATTTTTTATTTATGTGAATACAACTGTCAACACTTATTATATTAGAAATTAAATCTGAGATATTTTAAAAGGTTGTTCTTTTAAAAAATAGGAAATCCATTAATGTCATTAACAGATAATTTCTATGAAAAACAATTGTTTTTCCAAAACTAAGAACAATTTAGTGAGGAAAGTGACCTGTTTCAAATATCTGAAAATGTCTTCCTTTATTTTATTTTATTTTATGTATTTATTTTGGTACCAGATATTCAACTCAGGGGTGCTTAACCACTGAGCGACTTCCCCAGCCCTTTTTATTTTTTAATATTGAGTCAGGGTCTCACTAAATTGCTTAGGGACTCACTAAATTGCTGAGGCCAGCTTTGAACTTGCAATCCTCCTGCCTCGTGTTAATTTTATTTCTTTAACTGATAACATAAAAACATATTAATTGTACTTATTAATGGGGTAACATGATATTTCAACACATGGATACATTCTATAATATTTAAATTAGCTTGAACATTTCTGTCTCCTTAAGTATCTATCATTTCTTTATGGTAAATTCTGTTAAAGTCCTTTTTTCTAACTTTTTGAAACATACAGTACAGTTGAAAATCCCTTTAATGCATGGTTTGTTTGAGGGCAACTGAGTTATCTGCTTCTACCCTTCGGATATCTTCATGAATTGTTTTGGTGGAGTAGATGGAGAAAATCCTACTAGCCTCATACAGATATGTGGACAGAAAAGAGGTAAGTATTTTTTTTTTTTTAAAGAGGAGGACAGTGAGAGAGAGAGAATCAATTTTTATTGAGTTTTTCACTTGGCTTTCGTTGCTCTGACACTTAGTTGTGTACATGGGTGCTGGGGTTTGAACCCACGTACTTGCGCATGCCAGGCAAGCACCTTAACAGCCAAGCCACCACTCCAGCCCAAGAGGTAAGTATTTTAATAGCCTTTCAGCTAATTGTGGATCTTCTTTTATGTCTAAGTTATGTTGAAACTCCATAAATGGTAGTTTCTTAAACATTTCTTGTAGTGTGGAATCTATATCCTTAATTCTAAACTTTTCCACACCATTATATCAAAATCTATTGGTCCATCACACATTTTGAAATATAACTGTGTAATATCATACATTGGCTATTTAGAAAATGTTTGTGAAATAAAGTATGACGATCTTCCAAAGGTTGACACATTTCATAATATAATAGGAAAATGCTCCATAAGTTAATCTCATCAGAAAAATCTGCTTTTTGTCAAGCTGACGGTGACAGATAAAAGTTTTCCAAAATCCTGGTTTTTGCCTACAAGCTCCCATTTTTTTTAAGAGAAAAAGACAGTGAGAGAGAGAATCAATTTTTATTGAGTTTTTCACATAGTTTCCATTGCTCTGACACTTAGTTGTGTATGTGGGTGCTGGGGTTTGAACCCATGTACTTGTGCTTGCTGGGTGAGCAGGTGCTCTAACCGCTGAGCCACCGCACCAGCCTCCTGCAAGCTCCCATTTTATTGTTGGCCACAGTTGGTGTCAGTTGCCTTCCTTGAAGTGACAGGCACACTTTATTTTTGAGAAAGTGCCTGCACATTACCCAAATTCGAACATCCATAGTCTGTCTTCAGATGTTCTTTGAAGCAAAGAGGTGATCCATGAAAAAGCAGCTCGCTCAGCTGGCCACTCGATCACACTTGTGCTTTTCCTTGAAATGGCGCTCCTATATAATTTTTGCCACTGTCTTGCTTTGTGCTGAGATCAGCAATTTATCCCTAGTTTCAGTTTGGTTTGTTTTTGTTTGTTTATTTGTTAGGTTTTTTTTGTGCTCCGTTGCTTGTTAACAGAGTCAGAAAGGCTGTGAATAACATCTTAATATTATGAAAATACTTCTCACTACAGAGAGACCCATTGTCCTTCTCTCTTAAGAAAAAAACAGTGAAATAGGGCTAGAGCAGTGGCTCAGCAGTTACGGCACTGCCTGGCATGTGTGAGGATGCGAATTTGAATCCCAGGACCACATATACAATGAGGTGTTGGAGCAACAAAAGCCACATGAAAAACTAAATAAATTTGATTCTCTCTCTCTCTCTCTCTCTCTGTCTCTCACTATCCCTCTCTTTAAAAAAATAACTAAAAATAAAAAGGGGCTCATATCACCTACTTCAAAAGATTCCTGTGATGATTGAATGATCTAATAATAAATGAAACTATATGTCCCAAAATATGTACAAAGTTTGTAATTGTGTGTTTATAAATATATATTGTAAACTATATCCCTGGCATGTAGAAAGCAGTAATCTTTCTTCTCCTTCTTTCATTTTATGTTGTTTTCTAAAACTTTAGTGATGTTGATTGGGATTCCTTTGATTTGGTGGTGTTATTGGTTTAAGATATTATTGTAGAGCCAACCGAATGGAATTTGCACTAAAGGAGGTTTTAGGGATCCAGATCCCAGAGCCTGCTGACCACTGGAGTAGCAGGCAGGCTGAAGACCAACTGCAGATAAGTAGATGAGGGATCATAAGAAAGAAAGATGTGTTGCCATTGGTCAGGGACTTAGCACACTGGTTCTTGCCCTGAGGGTGCCACAAATCTCCTGGAATGCTTTGAGAAAGGATCTCTGCTTTGACTAGTCTGTGACTAGAGCACTGGTTTTTTTTTTTTTGTTGTTGTTTGTTTGTTTTAGTGACTTCATTTATTTTTATTTATTTTTCTTTTTTTGGTGCAATATAGTTTTACACATTGAAGGGGTTTGTTGTTACATTTTCATAATGCATACGTCTTATATTCCTCCATTACCCTCCCCATGTCTCTCCCTCCTGTCTCCCTCCTCCCCTTTTGCACCCTCCCACCTCTAGTCTGCAAGGTTGCCCCCAGTTCTAGTGGTCATCTGTGTTTGATTAGCCTATTGTCTAAACTTATTGTTCTTTCACTCTTTCCTATAGTGTACTCTAACGTCCACATATGAGAGAAAACATTTGGCCCTTGAATTTCTGGGTTTGGCTAATTTCACTCAGCATAGTTTTCTCCATTTCCATCCATTTGCCAGCAAAGGTCATAATTTCATTTTTTTATAATTTCATTTTTTAAAATAGCTGATTAGAATTCCATGATGTATATATACCACTGTTTCTTGATCCATTCATCCTATGATGGGCATCTGGGTAGATTCTATAATTTAGTTTGAATAATTTATTTTGAATTGTGCTTCTGTGAACACTAATGTAGTTGTGTTACTGTAGCATGCTGAATAGAGCACTATTTTTTAAAAAGCTCTGATATCAATGTTTATTAGAGCCCCCCCCTTCTGATCTTTGCATGGTTGAAGTTGAGAATCCCTGATTAATCTTCAGAAATTTGCGTTCTTCTTCGCGTATCACCGTGGCTGGCTGTACTCACTGGATGGGACTGATAATCGTCCCAGCTTGCTGAACACCCCACCTCTGCTCAGGCCTAACGGCCTTGTCCTTGCATGTTGTGTGCTTGCATGCTTTTCTTTTCTTTTCCTTCTCTTTGAACAAACAGTCTACTGCAGATCTCCTTGAGGCCAGAATTTGCTTTTCCTGAATCCCCAGTGATTGTCATCTTTGCTGCCCTTGGCCCAGAAAGTCTGTTTGCATGATATTTAATCTACAAATGAAGTGTCTGTGATGCCACCCCCTGGAACACACGCAGCTCCGTTCCAAGAAAGCTCTGGTGACACAGAGATCACCCTGAAGCTCCGCATAACGGGCACCAAGATTCAGTAGGTTTTTCCTTAGTCTGTGCAATGCATGCAAGTCCTGTAAGTTGCTAATTGAAGAACGGTAGAGAATAAATAAGCAAACAAATTAACAAAGTAAATATGTAGCCAGTTATAAAAACCAACACATTTGTGATGTCCTTGGGAAAATAAGTGTACCTTCTCTTCTACTCAGGGGAAATTAGAAGCTCTTGTGTTTTATTGATTTCCACTAAGCTCATCTGCACGTTGTTTTTATAAAAGCTAAGTGGTGATGGAGAGGCCATAATTTTTGGCTGCATAGATTTTTAGATGCAGAAATTTGGGTTTTGCTTCCAGGAAATGAACCCGTTCTGCAGAGGAGGCATCCACCTTTGGAAGGCATTTTTCTCATCCACTCTGATGCACATCAGAAGAAACCATCTTTCTGAGCTTCACTTGACTTTTTTTTTTCCCTGCCTTAGGCCCCTGAAAAGTACAAGAGGAAGCAAGACAGTGTGGGATAGCTGCCTCTTTTTAGAGTCCAAGGCTGGTAATGATGATGGCCTATGAATACTCTGATCAGTAAATACGGTGGAAAGTGGGGTACATCACCAACTTCTCCTCTTTTCTCCACCCCACCGAAAACTCCATTTATTTCTCGACATGGGAACCTTTAAAAACTCAAGGGAGTGAAAAAAAAAAAACTATAGCAGAAGAAAACTTCATATTTATTTAGCATTCATTAGAGCAATGTGAATTGCAAGTATATGATGTACTAGCTTCTGGTATTTAAAATGGAAGAAAAGGGGGTTGTTGGGAAGAATTAAATTTTAATTCATTCAGATTCAAATACAGTGTGCATCACAATAAGAGCTCTTAGCACAAGTGCAGCAGGAATAATTCATCTTGGGTCAAGTCCGGTTCCACAGCTGTTGAGATTTTCTGTGGCCATAATATGACATTGAAGTTCTTGTGCCAGAATTGGCTTCAAATTGTTCTTGGGGCCCAGTCACTTAGTGGTGATCATTTGTTTCTTGTCTACCATCTGAGCAGTCTGTTCACATCCATTATCTCATTCATTTCTCAAAATGATTCTTCATGTAATTATTCCTATTTTTCAGAAAAGGAAACTTAGATTTGGGGAGATTTCCCCCCACCCACAGGGGCTTGGACCCAGGAATGCTCTACTGCTGAGCTACATCCCCAGCCCTTTTTATTTCTTATTTTGAGGCAGGGTCTCACTAAGTTACTGAGATTGGCCTGGAGCTTGTGATTCTCCTGCCTCAGCCTTCTGAATCCCTGGGATTAGGAATGTGCACCACCATGCCCACCTGAAAGAGTGGCTTCGTGTGTTGGGCACAGATGTTTGAGTGTAAACTCTCACTGTAATGCAGTGGAAGATTACAGTCTTGGCATTTGAAGACACTTCAGATACTCCTGATTCTCTTCCCATCCTAGAGAGATGGTCTTCCAGGACATGCTTAGGATGAAGCCATTAGGCTCCTAGAGAGATGCTGGGTTTGAGAGAATGATTGAAGTGAGCGCAGTCAGACGTGGTAGTATGTGTCTACTTATTAAAGCTCTTCTGCTTTTTATGTTTTGTGGTTTTCAACCAGAGCATCATGGAAATACTCATGTTCTATTAAGTTAGGCATGTTCAGTCCTTCATTTTACAAAAAAAGATGACTATTAACTTAAAAAAAAAAAAAACAAAGAGAGAATCAATTTTATTTAGTTTTTCACATGGCTTTCATTGCTCCAAGACTTCACTGTGTACGTGGTGCTGGGGTTTGAACTCTCATCCTTGCGCATGCCAGGCAGGCTCTGTAATCGCTGAGACACTGCTCCAGCCCCGACTATTAATTTTTAAGTACATTTCAAAGAGTTAGTCATTGGCTTGAAATGTCAGATCAAAAAAAAAAGGGTCTTCTGAAATATTAAATAGAACTTCTTATCCTTTAGGGCACAAATCAATGTCTAAAGAGAAAAAGGCACATTAAAATAAAGAACGGGTTCAGTATAATTTATAGTCCAGCCATCAAAGCTTCCTGTTGATGATTTCATAACTTGAGATCTAAAAAAAAATTGCTGAACTGAGAAAGCAAACAACTTTTGTAATTCTACTGCCAAATTCTGAAGTATGTTTTGTGCCCATCAAACTCAAAATCATTTAAACTTTGACAGGAAATCAAATATCTGAAAAACAAAAGGTCTACATTTATCATTTTGCTATATATACTTGGGATCACATTGCTTAACTCTGAGCTTTTCTTTTCAAGTAAGTAAAGTGGTGAACTGTGGAAAACAATTAAAATTTTTACCTAACAATTCTATTTAAATTAATAATTTCTTAGGAGACTCTAATTTTCCTCCTAAATGGTACATTTCCCCCACCCACACAAAAGTTTTCTTGGCCCTTTTGGCTGATGTGATTTTTGGCTTTGCTTTAAATTATTGATTACAGTTAAAAAGGGGAGGGCCTTTCTGTTGAGAACAGCACTCTCTTTAATAGCCTTTCACAAAATCAATTCATGCCCCTTTGGAGTATTGATGGTTATGAACCTTGGGAAGAATTTCGGTCTCCTAAATTTAATCTTAATAATTTTTTTTATCATTTGTCTCTCCCCATGTTTATTCAAACAATATGAGATATCTGCTTTTTGAATGGTTTCTTTAATACTTGAAAGAGGAATGTGTGCAGAATTTTGCTATTTGTCACTCATGGGTGATGCATTAGTATAGCAGATTAGTGGTCCAAATGCCTGTTTCTAGATCTTGTCTCTTGAGTGGAATGAGGCAGATCATGCATCAGTGTCTTTCAAACCAGAGGCAGTGCTATGGCGAGTGTCTTTCCTGGCTGCCTTGTTCCAGCTCACCAAACCAAAGAAATGTTGAGGCCCAGTGCATGTGGAGCTTCAGCAATACGGTGTCCAGACAAATGGGCTTGGGAGAGGTTGTCGCATTCTCCCACACACAATCTGATGCTGTGGGACTGACTGACTAAATTCTTCTTTACACAAATTTCCCCCCGGCTTCAAATGGGGAGATGATTTGGAAGCATGTGAAGAAGGATTCACAACTACCAAGAAATGTAGCTCAGAACCCAGAGGATGCTGGTAGCAGAGGGGGCAGAGGGTATTGCACCATCACAGAAGAGCTTGTAAGTAGTCTCTGATCATGGGCAGTATTTCACCAGCTGTATCTTGCTTCTGGATTGCTTTGGAGCTTATTATTTATTTATTTATTTATTTTTAAATTATAAAAGAAAGAGGGACAGTGAGAGAAAGAGAATCAGTTTGATTCAGTTTTTCATGTGGCTTTTGTTGATCTGACACTTCTTTGTGTACATGGTGCAGGATTCGAACCCAGGTCCTTGCACATGCCAGGCAAGCGCCGAAACCGCTGGAGCTTCTTTTTAATCTTACTGTTTTGTTAGGCTGGCAGGGGATCCATAAATGTAGGAAACAATTTTGAGACAATGCTGAAGCTAGAAAAGACTACCTCAGATCCAAGCTCTTGGCTTTCCTGTGCTGAGATTTGGAAATTATGATCCATGGAGCTTGAAGTTTTTCAAACTAGAATCTGCTGCAAAACTTCAGTTTTCTCTTCATGTGTCACTAGTTTCTTCCCTGAGGCAACCTACTACATTGCTCTAGTAGAGACCATCTATACTCAAGATAAGATGGTTCACTCCAGCTAAAAGCTCTAGTTGAAGGCCACGTACCTGTTTACCATGATGAGAGTAAGTTGGACCTGAAGACTTGAGGTGATTATCAGCGATGCTTTTCTCACACAGTTTGACTGAGGTCCAGAAATGCTACTTTGTTCAGATTTTCAAAAATTCCTGATACTCATCTTTTTTACCCAGCTTTGCTCTAACTCCTGATTCATTTTGTGGCATTATCTTTTCAGTGTGTTAATACTTAGAGATTTAGTGTGGTGAAACCACAGCAGAGTGAGAAAAATATTACTTTAATTTCAGCTTATCTGGTAAGAAATCCATCTTTAATAGTGACTACAGCTCCCCTGAATTTTGTCTTTTTTACTGTTTGCAGATTAGTCAATAAATATATTATTGGACATAGAATTCAATATAGCTAAAGTGGTTTTACAAGATAATGAAATCAATACTGACCTGGAAAGACCCATCTTGGTCCCAGCCACCTCACAATTGGCTCATGCTCACTTGGTACACACAGGGGTCCTGTGGTCCCATTTATAACTGCAAAGCCTTCCTCCTAAGAATGATAGGTCCAAAATGGATCTTCTTTTGTTTAATCATTTTTTAAAAGAATTAAATAGTTTCAAATTTTAATCTGTTAACTGCATTAGACAAAGTGCAGAAGACAAGGTTGGGCAAAGCACGTAAGCAGAACTGTACCATTTAGAATCATCTGTTACTGAAAGGTGGTTGAAGATTCTGTGCACATCCTTCCAGGCTTTGTTCTGTGCAACTATATCTCTCTGCTTATAAAAGTGGTGTGCAGAGAGCTGGAGCAGTGACTCGGTGGTTACGGTGCCTGCCTTGGCATGCACGAGGACCCCGGGTTCGGACCCCAGTACCACATACACAAGGAAGTGTCGGAGCAACGAAAGCCACATGAAAAAACTAAATAAAATTGATTCTCTCTTTCTCACTTTCCTTCTCTCTCTTAAAAAAAAACAAGGTATGCATATATCTGTCTTTTCTTCTTAATAATTTAAGTGAAATTGCTGAAGTTGATAACTTGTTGTTTTCATACTAAATATTAGATATATTGATAAATTTACCTATCAACAAATATACTTTTTTTTTTTTAAGATAGTGTCTTGCTCTTCTCAAAAAAACTAGGGTTGGAACTACCTTATGACCCAGTTATCCCACTCTTGGGTATTTTCCCAAAAGAGCTAGAATCGGCTCACTACAGAGACACAGCTACATCAATGTTTATAGCAGCTCAGTTTATAGTAGCTAAGCTATGGAATCAACCTAGATGCCCCCTCGCTGGATGAATGGGTTCATAAATTGTGGTATATATACACAATGGAGTTCTACTCTGCTATCAGAACAATATCATGGCATTTGCAGCCAAATGGATGGAAAAAATTATGCTGAGTGAAATATCCCAAACTCAGAGACTTAAGGGCCAAATGTTTTCTCTCACGTGTGGAAGCTAGTATAAAACCTACAACAGGATGATAGTTAGCTGCGTTTAAGTAGTAAACTCACCATAGTTGAAACTCCACAAAAGCAGGGTGAATACCTAGGAAGGCGGGGAGAAGGGAGGAAGGCAGGGAGGGGTGGGAGGGTTAAGGGAGGGTTTATCAATACAATGGGAAATACTCAACTCCCATTAGAAGCCTAGCTATACGCAGGTAGGCAGAGGTCCTCAGAAATGTCAACAGTTATTATTCATGTATATGTTCATTTCAAACTATAGTATGGTGAGATTATAGAGGAGATATAAGCTCAGGGAATAGATGAAGGGGAGTAGATCCTGGTCTAAGATCAACCTCAACTTCCTATCTCACTATGTCAATATCCATGTATGCATGATTATGTAACAACAATTCTATCTAATACATAAGTCTATGTTGAACTAAAAAAATAAAAGATAGTGTCTTGGTAAGTTACCCAGGTTGGCACAAACGTTCTTTGATTATACAGCTTTTAATGGTTGTTCAGTAATTTGGGTATAGACTTATAATTTAATAAGTTTCATTATTAGATATTTAGATTGTTTTCTTCTTCTACTTGTTCATTTGGGAAATGTCATTTCCTAGCATGTGCCAGTAGTAGAATAGATTCCAACTCAGTTGAGGTCCCTACCTCATGGAGCTAGGTCAACAAAGGAGAGTTGATTGCGGTTGTAGAGAGTGCTATGAAGAGGACTTTCTCATAGGCCTGAGAGTGTAGAGCCAAGGGAAGGGATCATGCCTGGGGCTTCTGGGACAGCCTTTCTGAGAAAGTGATGTTTGCAGGGAGGTCACAAGGGTGGAAAAGGGTTAGCTGTGTCAACAGGTGGGGTGCACTGAGAGGAGCATGGGAGGCCGGAGGCTGGGAAGCTTGAGTTACTACGGTGGCCAGTGTTGTGAGCCCAGATACAAGAGGTCATGTGGAGCCAGGTGAGTCTGCAGGGTGACAAGATTAAAGACCAAAGAAAGATAATGGGAAGCTTTGTGAGGGTAACATCATCAGGTCTGTGGTTTGAGAAAAACTCCTGCTGTAGCATGAAAGCTCAGCTAGCAGGAATTCTTGACCTTTGTTGTGCCCCGGGCCTGTCTGATGGCCTGATGGAGCTCAGAGACACCTTTTGAGTTTTTAAATCTGTGTGATAGATCACATGGGATTATCAGTAAGGTTATTAATGAACAGAAGAGAGTAGTTTGGGAGATGTGACATGGTTTGTAGTTTGATATAGATTTAGGAGTAAGGACTTGGAGAAAGCCAATGTAGGTGATGCAGGCTGAAAAGATTCAGGCCATTCTGACTGATAAGATTACAAGTAAAACAGTCCTCCTGTCAAACCCATTCCACCTTCTTTTCTGGAGATGAACGCTTTGTGTGTGTGTGTGTGTGTGTATGTGCGCGCGCCTGCCTGTCTCTCTCTTGGAAAGGGGGGGCACAGCATTTGACTGTGCATTGTTGGTTTTGCTTTACTTAAATGGAATGATGTTGTGTATGTTCCTTCCTCTCACCCACATGACGTGTACTGGAGACAATAGTACTGGTGGTAAGACTTCCACGACCCTCACTTATTCAGTGCCAGTTAGTGTTCTAAGCACTTTGCTTATGAACCTCACATGGGCCCTATAAGGAGACTGTGATTATTATGTACATTTTACATTTTGAGGAAACTGAGTCCCAGAGAGGTTACAAAGTTTCCCTAAGGTCACATTAGCCAAACCCTAAATGGGGGCTTTGTCACAGCCTTGTTCATGGTACCATCCTTCTTTTTCTTTTTCTTTTTTTTTGCGGTAGAGAGAGAGAGAATTAATTTTATTTAGTTTTTCATGTGGATTTTGATGCTCCAACACTTTATTGTGTACATGGTGCTGGGGTTCAAACCTGTATCCTTAACGCATGCCAGGCAAGCGCCACAACCACTGAGCCACTACTCCAGCCCCGGTGCTGTCCTTCTTGAAACAGGTGTCTGTCCACTGTTCGACGGAGCCAAAATTAGTGCAGGAAATCCAGCTCAAGAGCCCAGATTCAGAATAAAGACCTGCACATCCTAAAGATCTAGAATATGGGTGTGCTGTGTGTATTCTGTTGTTCCCTCTTGAACATTCTTACACATCTCAAGAATATGTGGAAGCATTTTTTATAGTACTTATCCAGATGAAGAATTTTTGACATACACCTCTTCTAAGAAGGTTTACTATTACAAATACAGCGGTGAGAAACAGCAGCTTGTGAATCTGTTTTTAGTTTAAAGGTCTCAGTTAGAATCCTGTATTTGTTATTCTTCAGAGGAGTGGGGCTAAAAAAAAATCCAATGAGATATTTTATTATTAATATTACTAATACTAATATTATTATTCATTTCTTACACTCCCTGCAACATTAATATTAGGATATGTCAACCTTTTTGGTGCAAATTATATTTCTTTACAAAAAGGAAAGAACAAAGGAACACCAAATTCCCCGCTTCCTCTGGGCAGGTTTCTCTGCCTCTGTGCTTGTTGAGTGCTGCCCTGCCTCTTGGGGTCCCAGAGGCCTGGATGTCTCAAGAACACATCCCCGTATGATGAACCAAGTGACCATTTCTGGCCTGGACTGTTTTCTCAGGGAAGAATGCTCTTGCACGGGGGTAGCCAGGAATTGCCTCCCTGACTCCTGGCCACACGTGGCACTCAGCCCTCACCTCTGGTGGAGGGGTCACTTTTGCCAGGCACCTCTTACCTAATCTTTCAAAATCCCCAAACTGATGCTTGTTTTACATAATCAATTTTTTTTAACCTCTATTTTCTTTTAGTACCCTGAAGGGTAGAAAGCAGGCTCAGAACTCATAGATAGCTGGTTCTAGGCTCAGTTATGTGAGCTTTTGTAAGATAACACAAACACTAAATTGCTCAACCCTGGCCTGCCTCCCAGGAGGTCAGCCCCCTCCCTCCTGAGAAAAGCACCCTGTGCCTGGGATTTGTGCCTGCTGAGCTAGGAGCCCTCTGTTCACCCCTGCTCAGGGTTTGTTCACTGCGGCCATCTTTTGCCTTGGAGGATCAACTCCATGGCATAGCCCACCCTAGCACTGAAGCCAGACAGTTGCTGGTGCTAGGTTTTCCTTGGATCATTTCCTCAACCATTGAACTCTCCACTAACACTGCAGTTAAGAATTCTTCTTCTCTCCCAAGAAACCTTGTGATTCAGGGATCAAGATATCATAGGTCTTAGTAAACAAGACTGTGGTTTTAGAGACTCAGACTTACTGTGATATTTTACTAAGTCAGCTTTAGCTGTTTTGCCCATTGCTGATAAAAATCATGTTTACATACGTCCTAGAATGTCAGAGAATTTCTGGGAAATAACTGCTAGTTCCAAACATTTTACAATTTAAGTTAATAGAAAGTGTGATTCATTCCCTTCTGCTTCCCCAAAACAGAAATCTGAAGAACTTGGGTGAGAGGGAAAGAACACTTTCAAATCATCTTTGCTTTGGTATCAGTTCTTCAGGGAGAGCCAAGCGCGTGATGGTTGAAAGCACAGATCATAGTGGTTTGAATCCCATAGCCACCATTTATTAGCTGTCTGACCTCAGGCAAGCCACTTAACCTCACTGTTGCTCAATTTCCTGCTTGGTGAAATGGGAAGTTTTGAGAATTAAATGAGCAAAATGTATAAAGTGCTTAGAACCATGTTCTGACTTATAAGAGTTCCATAAATGTCAGCTGCTATGATTATTTCTGCAACCCCGAATATAGGCAATGTGTCTCCCTTGTCTGCTTTCCCTTGTTCTCCCTTGACCTGTAGAGTGGCTTAGACCAGAAGGGCATGAGAAAGAACACTTCCAGTTTCCTCTATAAAGCCCAGGTGCCTGGCGGGGGACCTGTCATCCGCTGGTCTCTGAAAGAAGGCGATTTGCCCCTTTTCTGCTTGCTGCATTTGCACAAGTAGAAGGACTTCTGGAACTTTGGTATTTCACCTCTGGGCAGAATCCCACTCTGGGGAAGAGGCCATCCTGAAGATCCATGCCCTGGTGGGAGGACGGCAGGAAGGGAATCCATCCTCATAGTTGTGCTCCAGTCTTCCTGTTTATTTATGCAGACCATTGAAGTTCAGCCTGGGGGAAGGAGGCGAGGGGCGATTTTGCTTTTCTCTCCATTGAATTGATCCCCTGTATATATGTAGGTTTAATTGTGTAAAATTGAGATTTATTTTTATCGATTCTCTGTTTTTTTTTATTATTCCCTGTTCATAACCAAAGAAATATCCAAATTTGAACACTTTCCCCCAAAAAATATGTGTTTTTAATTGACTGAATAAATGAGTTTGTTCTAATCTTGAAAAAAAAGTTGTTGTTATAGTCCACTCTGTGCGAAGAGAAGGGTGGCTGGAATGCATTTCAGACACATCATTTATCAACTCTGGTTATCAGGCAAGGAAGGAACTTCATACTTTGCTGTTACTATAGATAGGTGGGTGTACACGTGCATGCATGTGTGTGCATGCATGCTTGGGTTACCATAACAAAATACCACACATGGGGTGGTTTAAACAACACACATTTATTTCCCCACAGTTCTTGGGGTTGAAAGTTCAAAATCAAGGCCCTAGGAGGGTTGGTTTCCTCTGAGGACTTGCCCTGTGAGTTGAGATGACCATTCTCTTGTTGGCTCCCGATATTCTTCCCCTTCTTTGATGGACACCTGTCTCATTGGATTAGGATCCCACCATTTGGCATGACTGCCTTTTTAAATACAGCCACTTTCTATGGTACTAAGGGTTAGGGTTGTAGGATATATGAATTTTTTTTAATTTTTTTTTTTTAAGAGAAGGACAGTGAGAGAGAGAGAGAGAATCTTTTTTTGTTTTAATTGAGTTTTTCACATGGCTTTCATTGCTCTGACACTTAGTTGTGTATGTGGGTGCTGGGGTTTGAACTTATGTACTTGCACATGCCGGGCAAGTGCTGTAACCACCCAACCACCGCTCCAGCCCCCAGGATATGAATCTTGAAGAGACAGAGTTCAACTTGTAACAAGCGCTGGTACTGAAAGTTGAGTGGAATTGAAGGGCACTTTTAGGTAGATTCTGCAGGTTGCTTGTTCTGCATGTGAGAGATGCTTATCCTCAAACTTTAACTACTACAGCAGGAGAATTTCAAGGATGCAGATAAAGGAGTAGGGGCAGCCTGAAGGGCATCCTGGTAGCTTCATTGTCAGTGGGAAGGAGCAACCATATATTGCAGAATGAACTAATCACACACCTCTGTGATATGGAAATTTTTTCCTGAGGTGTTTAGCTTATTCCTGTCACTGCCAAGTCATTTTGACTTCAGTGCTTAATTATCTGTACTAATAGAGGAGAGTATTTGTGTGGAAAGTGAACTACACTAATTGATTTTCAGCTTCCAAAACAATGTTAGTAGGTGCTGCATTCTGGATTCTAAGTCTAACTGAGGCACTATAAGAAGTTGCTAAGCCTCGTGTTCCTCATCTATAAAGGATGCGATCGGCCAACACAGACGGTTGGTTTGTAAATTTAGTGTACAAAAGATGCAGTGTAAAAAAAGTCCATATTTCCTGGGCCTCATCCCATAGAGGATCTGATTCATTAGCTCCCAGATGGGGCCCAGGAATCCCCTTTTTAAAATAAGAACAACTAAGGGAATCTGATGTAGGTGGTCCTTCTGTCCTGCTTCGATAAGCTAATCAGAGAGCTCACCTAGTCATGAAAATTAACTAGGAGCTAGAATACATTTGAGAAAAAAAAGTTTAGTTTGGGAAATAGCAAACTGGGATATTTCCTTCTTCCTGTTTTGGTTCTTGTCCCCGAAGCCACACAGTTTGAATTTCATATTCTCCCTTTTGTAGCAGTTAGGCCACGAGAGCCCACAGTCTGTTAGATTGCACAGGATAGAGAAGAGATCTTTCTAATGGTAGGGCTATAATTTCTACTGGGGTTTTTTTTAATACTATTCCAAATTTTCCCCTTCTTAGTATTGTGAATCTTTGAGGCAAATGGTCAGACCCTAGTTGTTCACTCATTACGTCTGCTTTGTCTCCTCATGGATCATGCGTAAGTTTGTTGTTGTTGTTTACTGGGGATTGAACCCAGGGGTGCTTTGCCACTGAGCTACTTGCCCATCCTTTTTATTTTTTTTTTTATTTTGAGGCAGGGTCTCACTAAGTTGCTGAGGTTCTCACTTAGTTGCTAAGGCTACCCTAGCACCTGATTGGAATTACAGGTGTGTGCCACCACATTTGGCAATATGTAGACATGCTTGCTTCTCTCTCAGTGACACTGCATGTTGGCTGTTGCTCTCTCTTAGTCCAGGGTTGTAGAGGAGTAAATGAATCCAAAATGGGTGCAGAAAAAATGGGGAGACAGACTACTTTTCAGGAAGCTGTAGGCTGGAAAATATTTGAAAAAGGACCAGCAAGTGGAAAAACAGGGTGTAAACAACTCCTCGTTTAATTCCCCCAGATCTAGGTGTCTTATGTTAGTTTTCTGTTGCTGAATAACACGTTGTCATAAGTGTGGTATCTTTTTTTATTTTATTTTTTTATTTTTTATTTTTTGAAAAACCATACAAGATTTTAACAAAATAATATAAAATGTGTACAGTTTCTGGATACTAGATTTATCCCCCAGGAGTGCCCCCCACCAATTACCCACCCGTATCCCTCCCTTCCCTTACCCACAATATCTCTAAAAAAGTATTAG
>PVKS010014164.1:0-48968 GCA_004027875.1 Aplodontia rufa | reverse complement strand
AGCTAAATGATTATTATCAGTAATGAAAACTGCTTACATTCTAATTTGAAATCTTGTCTTTTTGAATTTATATTTTATCATAGTGTTTTGATATGATCTGCTGCTTGACATTAACAATTTATGTATAGTATTTTCATTTTATTCTAATGGATTATATTTGCTATTATAAAAAATAAATAGTAAATTATGAATTCTATCCCCAGAAATTTGGAGCTGGTCCAAGGACTTTGGATATGAACAGAGTTTTGACATCAATGATTCAAGAATCATGTCTTGAAAAACTCTATAAGTGTATATACATTTAATAAATGTAGATTCATAACCATAATTGCAAATTTATTGACACATTGTGACATAAAATTTAATTAAGCATTCAAAAGCATTCTCAGAAAACCTAGCTTTTCTTCAACTTCAGAATAAGAAAATATCATTTACAATAATATATACATATACATATATAAATAATATGGACATTTTTAGCTCTTATGAGGTGTGATATAGAAGAATCAAGAGACTGGGGTGTGGGTGATGTGGGGATAATTATGGTGTAGGAACAAATGCATATCATAATGTTATTTTAAATGCATGTATTATTGTACAACAAAATTCCTTAATTAAAAAAAGAAAGAAAACAGCAGTTATCTGAAATATATTCCTCATTTGTAGTATTCATCTCAATCTTTCTGTCTGGATCCTTCTGTTTCTTACTCTGTTTCTTATTCTTATCAACCAAAAATAAGATGTACCAGAAATATTTCTAAGTACAAGCCAAGGAACTTAGAAAACTGTTAGTGCAAATAAACTAAGACTGAGAAAACAACGCACATACTCAAGAAGTCCAGCTTTGAAAATATATGACCACTTCTTTCAGACTTGGGACTTAGAGAATGTCAATATGAGATCTGATGAAAGAGGACCTTTGACCAAGTTCTGATTTTACCAGTAGGACGTGTGAACACCTTAGCACATTTTTTACAACCTGAACTTACTTCCACTAAGTTCCCTACAAATTCTCCAAACTCCTACTTTCATTAAATTCTGTAGGTATTACTACATAAAGTCAAATCCTAGCCCAGATTCTTTTTCTTCCAGGGCACTTTTTGTGCTTTATATTTGTATTTTATTGTTTTCATATCTTGGTTTATGTTTCTCAGGAAGCAAGTGTTTCTCAGAAGGAAAGTAAAAAATCTCTCTCTTGTTCCCCTCTCTCTCTCCTCTCTCTTTTGAATTGTACCCCTTCTTACTTGTATCTATCTTTGCCTATTCCTATCCCCATTTGCTCTATCTTTATCACATTGGAGAAGGGATTAAGAAACCTGAATTCTAGTGCCAGCTTGACAACCTTTTAGAATCCTAGATCTTGCATCATTTAATCTCTCTCTATTAGCTGCTCATCCTGAGCACGTTAAATGTATGGAACAAATAATTCATCTTATTCATATGTCTCCCAAATGTCATTTACAATTTAGAAACAAATCGTTTAATCTTAAGCCAGCACTTCTCTCATCTATTATAAATTTACTAAGCTGCAAAAAATGTTTAATGTAAATAAATGCACTGTAACATACAAAGTATTTGGTCCTTAATTAGATAATTACTAGATTTACTTTATGTGAGAGTTAGTTTGTATGTTCTAGATTACATACTCCATTAACGATATATTTTATTTAATTACTCAAAGCCTGTGACTATATATATATATATACACACATATATGCAAATATAGTAAACCTATATTTGAAGCATTTATTGCATGTATAAGGTCCAAATGGCCCATCTGCTCACTAGCCCAAGATTAAACTAATAATGTCTACTTGTCACTTTTATAATTCCGTTCAAATAATTTAACAATATAAAATATTAGTTCATAGAAATGGTAAAGTATTTTGGTCTTTCCAGAGGGAAAACCGGGCATACTTCTTATAGTGTGATTTACCAAATATTTACTTTTTGATAGTTTGATTTTTTAAACCTTTTAAGTCATGACTGGATGACTATAGTTTAAGAATAATTCAGAAAAATACATATGAAATTTTTCACTTATAAATCATAAGAATGGTGATTAGTTTTTGAGTCTGTGCTTCAAAGGCTTTGCTTCTACTTCTCTTCCTATGTACTTCTGGTATTGGCTGTCAAGGGAAATTTTTTTATTGGGATATAAGTTATGGCCATAGGGGTTATGTAACATGGTGGGAGGATAAGTACGATTGGTCAGGAATATTTCTGGAAGTCATTCCTACAACCAACACCTTGCAATGAAATAAATGTTGAAAAAAAAGCCAACCATAAAATAAATATATCTAGGAGACACAAATTAATTGATTTCTCAGCTCAGTTTCCCATTAACTGGATCACCAAGAATGCCTTCAGCTTCTCCAATATAACTAGCACTAAATTAAATGGAAACAAAGATAAATATAGAGTGCTTCTGGTGTTTTAATGAATTATAATTAAATTATCTTGATTTTGACAACTTTATACAAAAGTATGACCATATAATTATGTTGCTAGGATCCTTCCACCATCTTGGAAGGTATACAAAAAAAGTAATTGCCCTGATATTTCAGTTTCGATAGCTTTGTGGTAAATCTACCTCAGGGTCTGAGCATAAAATAGTAAAATCTGCTAGTTTTCTTTTTTTTTTCCAGCTATAGCAGAGCACTGCTTTGTTGGTAGACCCAATATATCCTTTTTGACATTTCTTTCAGTTTTTTACATCTAATTGTGTATGCCAATTTTTCCAGAAAGACTGATTCAATAGATTTTTTATAAGTAACTGACTCACACAGTTCTGGAAGATTTTTGATCCATAAACTTCCAGTCTGAAGACCTGAGAACCAAGAGAACCATTATTGTAAGCTCCAGACTGAGTCCAGGTCCAAAGGGAGGAGGCAGCCATGGGAAGGCCAATTGGATTAAATTGATTTGTAATTTAAATAATAGCTTCATCTGGAAATATCTTTATAAACACACACAAAACAGTGTTTAACCAAATATGGGGAAAACCCATGACCTAATCAAATGGATACACAAAATTAATTATCAAAAAATTGATTTAGGAATATGAAAAATTTCTGTGTAATTATACATATGTGTATATATGTTTCCTGCCCTATTATAGCCCAATTGAAATGCCAACGTCTTTAATTAGGGTCTTTTTAAATTATTCATGTATTTTTTGATGATCATTTTTAAGAGTGTGGCCCTACTATTGCCTTATTATTAAATTTTCAAAAACTAGAATGCAAATTTAAAATGAATCATTCTTAACTGGGAATGAAGGACATATCTGCCACTCTGTCTATAATTCTATACTCTCTCTGGCTGTGCCCATAAGTGAAGTGGCCCATTGATTCTATTGTTTTGAATATTTGATTGGATAATGTCTAAGAGGCTCAGATCTTCCTATATGTATTATTCTTCAGGAAGATGCTCTAATACATTTTCAGAAACTGGAATAAAGCCTGAAATTTCCAATCCTTAATTTTTCTGATTTGCTTTTCCCTTTAACTATTCAGTTTTCTGGTCCTTTCTTACTCTAAGAGAATTGTTCTAATGGTAGTAAATTGGAGGACATGAGATGAATTGGTGGTGTAGCATCCGTTTTGTGAATACTAGCACTTCTTCATCCATTGGCATGATCATAGAGGTGAACATGTAATTTAAGATAAGACAATGGTAGTGTCACATTTCCGTAATTACAATGATAAAATCAAGTCTAAAGGTGACATTAACTGGACACATTAATTTGTTCATCAAAAACATTTATTGAATTCCTATTAGGTGGCAGAAATTGTGCTAGACATTGGTTAGAAGGGTTAGTGAAACCAACAAAGTGTTTTTACTTATGGGGCTCAGAGCCTGAAGCTGGGGAAAATACTATTAAATAAGGATTGAAAACACCTATTTAGGTGGTTTCATAACATAAGAAGGTCCCTTTAACAAAATTTATACGGTAAGTTGATAATGCTCCTTCAAAAATTTTCATTCCCTAAATGATAATCTCATAGCCGGGTGCTCCAGGGGGCACAGGACAGCAGGAGTGGGCAGTTCCTTTTGTTTTACATTCTTGTTCCATGAAGTAACGTGAACCCTGTGATAATGAATGGACGTATTTTCAAGAGGAATCAGAAATCTGTATTTGATATGTTGTGATATCAGAAAGTAGGCTAATAATTTAAATAAGTAATACTAAGATCATAAAATAAAATTCATTATGAGTGAAGCACAGTGCACCTGTTAAAAACATCCTTGTTGTAGAATTAATATAAACTTTCAAATAGCTCTAAGATTTACTAAAAGCACATACAATTCAGATGATGCAATAATTAGAGAAACTTTTGTAAGGTAGTTGGTAGCAAAGTTCTAAACTGAGCATGAAACCTATAATTTAGATGAAATGAAATTTCTGGGCAATATTCATAGAGATTTTGAGCTTCTTTATGCTTTTGTTAGAAAAAGTCCAAATGGCAAAATTTCTGGACCTTTGTTAGAGTTAAATATAGTTGTGATGAGAGATTGAATAGAAGGAAGCAAATCACACTAAAAATCTTTCTTCTATTTCCACAGCGAAGGGGGAAAGCAGAGATCAGAAAGGTATATCAAAAAAGAGACTTGCTAGAAGACATTGCAAATGATGTGTGGGAAGAAAACATAGGTGGCAAATATAATTCCACCATTTGTTCTGTTTGCACGAATCCCTCTGTTTTTATCTCTGGTTGTTCTGCATTAATATTCCAAATGCTGTGTTGTCTTGGTGTAATGGTATCACAGTCACAATTTGACATTTTTAATTCAAGTTATTGCACAGAAATTATTAATACTGTTATTTCATCAAGTGTCCTTGGATGGTATGCTTTGATCTTTGATTTCAGTATAAGTACAAAGGTCATGTCAGACAGAGTCAAGAATAAAGGAAAGAATGAAATGTACAATATGATGAATAATATCAAAGCCCTAACACTACAAAAATGGCAGGTCAGAGGAGAAACCACAAAACAGATGGGAAGACGGCCTTCTGATCTCAGGTACAGTTGCAGCTGTGGGAGTAAACAGAGGACCAGAAATCTGCCAGCAGGTTTCCAGAGGTCCAAAAAGGGCAATCCAGTGTGGACCAGCAGGTATCCATTACAGAAAAAGGGCAGAGGGAAGCAGTGCCATTCAATCTGACTGGTTTAGGGAAATACTTTTTTGTTTGGATATGAATAAGCTATTTGGGGTATTTTCTTTTTTTTTTCTTGTTCTCTTAATACTTTCTTTTAATAAGTGAGAATTTTTTTTCCTTAAGGAATTGTATTTTCAATCTATAAAGAAGTCATTTAAAGCTGAAGGATATAATGACTGAAACAGTTTACTCAAAAAATGAAGCTAAAAGATAGGGACCAATTTAAATATGCACATGAAGGAGTAGCACAAATATAATTTTTCACAGTTAAATTGATAAAATCATAATGTTCAACAATATAATTGTAAGAAAATCAATGACAAGCATCTGCTAGATATTTATAATGGAAATTATATTATGAGACATTTGGTAAAATCAATGTCCCAACTGAGGCAGATCTTAGCCCATTTCTGCTTTGGCCAGGTCTACCTGTTGCTATTTCTTCTTAACAATCCAGTCTTTTTAGACCCCTCTAGTTTTTCCTTTCTTTCCTTTTTCATTAGTTATGTACTTTCTGTATCATTTCAATTATTTTTTATTCCCTTCTTTTCAACCCATAAACTTCAATATTTTCCTTTGCTTTGCTATAGATCCTTTCTTCATTTCATGCTTAAATGATACCCCTTCATTCAGCATATAAATTTACACCCCTAGCCTCAACCTCTAATTCAATTTTTCTCCTCCAATAAATACCTTATTTAATAGATTTCTTAAGCCCAACCTGTTGACAACTGTCATCTGATTTCTCCATCCATGTGTCACTTAATGGGGAACTATAATTGTCTCATCATACAGATTTAAACTTTTTTTTTAAGGGAGGGAGAACAAATCCATTTTATTTAGTTTTTCATGTGGCTTTTGTGGCTTTCATTGTTCTGAGATGCATACATGGTGCTGGGGTTTGAACTCTCATACTCATGCATGCTGGGCAATTTCTGTAATTGCAGAGCCACAGCCCCAGTCCGAGATCTAAAAATCTTAGAATATTTTTTCTTTCTTTCTTTTTTTTTTTAGAGATAGAAAGACAGAATTGATTTTACTTTTTCATCTGGTTTTTGTTTTTCTTCAACTTAGTCATATATATGGTGCTGGGGATGGAACCTGGGTCCTCACACATGCCAGGCAAAGGTAAGCCACCTTTTAAGCCCTAAATTTTTTATTCTTATATTTCTCAAATCCTCTGTACTTTCTACATCAGAAAATTTTGTTGGCTTTGTCTTTAAAATATAAGCAGAATATGATTACTTCCCCTGATATTTTTCTGGAACAAGCCATTAACATCTCTTACCAAAAAGAAATAGCTTTCTAAATATTTTTTGAGTTCTGTTCTTGCATCTTATACCTCTATAGTCAATCCCCAAAATAGTAGTCAGGTATGGCTCTGAATGCAAATTTGATCATACTCCAGTTCAATCTGCATAGGCCACTGAGTTCCCTGAGTAAAACCCCAGGTCCTATTAGGAACTTACAAAGACCTGCTTTCCCACTCCTCTTGGTCATTGCCTTTTTGAACCTATCTCTGTCTAACTTTATCCACCTGTTTTTTTTTTTCCCAACATATGTGTCTGAAATGTCAGAGTTTGACTATATTCTTGTTTTTCAGAAGATTCATTGTCCAGGTGTTGGCAAGCTAGTGCCCTCATTTTATTTAACTTGTTCTTTTATTTTTGGTTTCACCTTGTTTCACTTCCTCAATGATGATGTGGTGAAATGAATCCCACCAACATTCCTGGTCATCAAGTTTTACCTTCTCCTATTTTCAGTGTTCTTCAAAGTGAATTGAATTCTTCATGTAACATTAATTTTTCAACCCACTGCAGTCTGAATTTGATCCCCCTGTGTCCTGGAAAATATCATTCCTGGGGTTACTTTTAAGCTACCATGTTTCAAATCACAATTTAAATGTCATTTACTCAGACAAGCTTCTCTTCTTCTTAAAATATAAGTTAAGGGAATCTGATTATGCTTTGTTCCAGTTGTTGTTCTTCTGTTTAACACTCCACATAATTTAGGATCATGATTTTTTCTTGTTGTGAGGTCTAAGTGAATGAAGGAAATAAAAAGAAGAGAGTGGTGGCAGCTCACCAGTAACACAGGTTTATTGAGAGAAACCTGCAGACGGGGCTGTCAGTAGAGTCCAGGCCCATTTTCTGCTTATAGACTCGGGTAATTATGGAGGACTAAGGGAAGAGAAGATTAGAGCATTACTAGGGAGTTGTCAGGGAAGGGTCCTTTCCTCATGATGGAGTGTTTAGGGCTTCTTTGTAAGATGGAGGAGTATTGTAGGTTGTTCCAGGGTTTAGGATTAGATGGGTCTGCGGTTTAGGGATAAGTGGGTCTTGTTCTAATATGGAGGATAAGATTCAAATAGGTGTTGCCTAAGTCAAGTTCTACCATAACACTTCACCTCTAGATGTAATTTCAACAGTGAAAAAGAGCATATCTGCTATTTTCACACTGTGTTGGTGGTGTGTAGCACATAGTAAAATGTGTAGTGAGGCATATACATTTACCAAAGTAGATAAAAGCCAAGGCCAATGATGTTTTTAGGCCTTAATTTATTGAATAATTTGTACTTTGGCCACTCCTTCTTTTTAACATATTCCACTCTGTTTGTAATTTTGTTTAACTAAGCCTTCTCTGCTGTGTGTTCCACATTTTGGCTCTCCACGTATATTTTTGTTTCATAGAATTCAATCCAAAGCTAAATAATTTTTCATTCTACCATCTCCCTAGATGATCTCAGCTGAATCCATCCCATAATCTAATAATGATATAGTAAGATTTAGAAATTATTCATTCTAACATCTCCCTAGATGATCTCAGCTAAGTCTATGTCATAATCTAATAATGATACACTAAAATTTCTTAAATCTGTGTCACCTAGTTCACTTTCATGAAAGACTGGGAAAATTTCTTCTCTGGAACCCCAAATTTAAATTGCGAAAGCCCAAATTCTAACTTCTCCATAGATTCTCTTTCTGTTTTATGCTTTAACTTGCTAATCCTCCTATCCACTCAATTTCACAACCTAAGAAATTTTTACTGTTTGTTCCTTAATCCTCACAGCTGTTTCATAAGTTTTTGTGAATATTTCTCATTTTCTTCATCACATGATTATTCTAGAAGAGAATACCATGTCTTCTCGCTACCTGTGAATGGGTCTTACTACTGTCATGTTTTCTGGAATGCACACTGATAAAAGTCATTGGGCTTTAGAATGTGTTAAATATCTACCAATGACTTTTACTTTTAAGTAATAGATACTTTACTCAGTGTTTCTGAGCCACAATGCTCTCAGTAACATATAGGGTAAAATATGGTCTGTTTTATGGATTTATAGATTTAATTACATGATAAAAATTATATGTACCATTTTCTATATAGTAGGTAAGTGATTTATTATTTATAAAGTTTATACAATAGGGAAAATGCTTACATATACCTAATTCTTCCTTCTGATGAAATAAATCCAAGAAATAATCTTTCTTTAAATTAGCACTTTGGCAGTTTCACTAAACTAAATGTCAGATGACTTAGGTTCTAGTCTAAGATCACTGTTTTAGAAGTTGGAAAGCTAAATAAACTCTTATGTCATTTTAATATTTTAATGTTTTTGTACCAAGGTAAAGTAGTACTTTTATTATTATGAGGGTAAAATAAAACTTATTTTGTTAGAATTTTATATAAAATCTCTTTTGTTGATCTGCTAGAAAAGCAGAAAATTGATTAGTGACAACTTTGAATCTAAGTAGAATAGATAAGAACTTTTTTACAATTTATACTTATTTTTCAATACATAGATAAAACTTAAAATTATATATATTTTTGCAATAAAAAGTTTTGATACATGTACTCATTGTGTAGTATTTATAATAGGATATGCATATCTAGTTGTTCAAACAATTGTCATTTCTTCATGGTGAAAACATGCAAAATAATTTTTTTCAAGAATTGTGAAATATATTGTACATAATCATTGTCTATAGCTACTTGACCAGAACTTCTGGCTCCTATCTAACTGTAACTTAAGATCCATTGATTAAAGTTTCCCTTTTTCATCTCCGTTTTACTCTTATAGCTCCTGGTAACCAATATTCATCTGATATCTGTGAGATCAACATGTTCATATTTCACACATGACTGGGAAGAACCTGTATTTTATGATCAGACCTTATGGATTTAAATCCTAACTTCTCCAAGGTTCTGATTAGTCACCTGACTCCCTCAGAATTCAATTTCCTTCATCTATTAAATTAAATTATAGTAGATTTTAAGTAGGAAAAACCAATGTAAACTGCTTTTGTAGTAATATAGTGCCCAAAGGTGCCATTATTAATTTTTATCAGCAATCTAGATGTTAAAATCATATATGACACTATGAATTATAGTTATAAAATATAGTTCATTGAAGTAAAAATTAAACTTTTTATTGACTTTCAAAATATTTTCACAAACTGAGTTCACTATTGTCACTTCCCTCTTCAGATATATTTTGTCACACTTTAAACTTCAGCATTACAGCATGGTTTTGTAATGATCATTAGTGTTTACACATTTAGGCTGGTGACTCACAATCAACATACTAAAATTATATAACATACTAACGAACTGCATAATTTAAATATATGCGGTATTTATACCATTTGTGGATTAAAGATAGAATTAATAGGAAATTTTAATAAATATAATTACAATACTGAAGGAAATGTTTCATTAAACACTTGTTAGAAGGAAAGAACAGAGATAAGAATATTCAGGGAATGATCCTGACCTGTCTACTTTTTCAAGGTCATCCATTCTTAGTCCTCCAATTCCTGGTGAATGGCTTCTCCTGGTTTTTATGTAGCCTCTGTACTTTTGCATCAACATTTTGTTTTACCTTCTATCTCTCCACCCTCCTCATTACACTTTTATATTTAGTTTTCGGGAAGAAAGAGTACTTCTTTGCAACATATTTTATTTTTAAAAAGTAATTATGCATTACCATTTACCAATTCTTGATACAGAAAAAAATTAAGAAAATTATAATCATTTTCACAGTTAGATTATGTTGTAAGACTTTTTAGGAACCTAGTTTATGTTGTTTTAAGATTTGCCCTTATAACGATCAAATTCCCAAGGTCATTTGGTTTACTTTGTTCTGTAGATGTTCCATCAATTATAATTACTCAGATCTTGGACTTTTTATTGTCCAAATATAAACTACGGAATGATACTTTTTTATATTTCCATTTATTTTCCCTTTATTCCTTTTTTCTTTACATATCTCCGTAGACAATTTACAGAGTAAATTATTAATGAATTTGTTACTGAATGTTCAGTCCTTGTTCCTATTGCCAATCCAAAAATGAGGCATAGTTTTAAGTAAAAGAAAAAGTAGGATTATTGCTTTCCTAGCAAAGGAGAAACATAGGGAACTCCTGTCCCAGAGGCTGTGATTCTGCTCATCATGGTTAAAAGAGGAGCTTAAAAGGTTATATTCCTCCTGTTCTCTGTGCGAGTTCTAATTCACTTTGTTAATTTGGGAGATTGTAATTTCTGAGATCTTCTGGTGCCATTCCCAAAGTAAAACAGGATTACTTCCTTCCTGTAGTGGACTTGTGATCAAGGTAATCTGCCTAAGATGGGGAAGAAAAGTAATCCTGTATTCCCCAAGATTAGGGTCTGAGAGAGATTAGGAGGCAGAGGAATAGGAAGAGATAAATAAATGTCCCTTTTAAAAATAAGTCACAGTGGCAGAGCAGCTAGGTCTATATTGAAAGCATAAAGTGAACCACTGTTATATTTTGAAGAGTAAGAAACAATATCTATGCATTTTAATTTTTTTGAATTATTGGAGTACTGTTGTAAGTATAGTGATTTATTACCTATTGATGATTAACACATTTTTTGTGTGTTGAAATTTGCTTCCAAGTTTGACTCCACACGAGAAATAGAACGTGCTTGCAAGTATGTTACAAGAGGTAGGTTCATTCCTATTGTTCTTCTGAAGGCTGTTTCTTCAAAGGGATCAGTTGATTTTCAGTCAACATATTTTCCTCTTGAGCTTGAACATTTCACCTGAAGTTAAAGGGTATTATGATTTTTCTTATCAACTTGTACATGTGAATATTCATCCAACTGTTTGGCTTAAGAATTTTCCTATATATAGTGAAAGATAAATTTCTCAATGCCAATTTCATATACATCCTTTTTGTAAGGTTTTGGATTTTGTTTTTTATGTTTAATTGGTTTTTTTAGGTGTATATAACATAAGGTTATACAATGACTTAGTTATAAGAGCATAGGGTTTAACTTTTACTAAATCAATCTCCCGTTTTTCTTTTCTACCTCCCATCTTCCCCCCTTGTCTTTATTTTTATACATTACAATAAAATGTACATTGGCATAATTATAAAAAAAAATTAAAATAGAAGTCTGAAGAAGTAGGTGTTATAATTTCAAAATTTTAAGATGTGATTTTTTTTCCACTTAAATGATAAGATATATTAGCTTAAATTTGCTTTCACATTCAAAATTTTACCATACTCTTTTCCTTTACACAATGTTATCACATGACATTACATTAAACATTTACTTCAGTTCCTCATTAGTATTGTTTTATAACAGACTTCTTTGAATTTGAAAATCCCAGTGAAAATTGTATTTGATCTCTTACAAAAAGAAATAAATAAGGAAAAGCAACTCTTCTCTGTATAAATATTCCAACATGAATCTGAAGAATTAAAGTAATTTTCTGGAGTCTAAAATGCAGTAGGTTTCTTTAGAACGCCAATATGTTTTTATAATGCATTTAATTTTGTGAGTTTAAACATTTTAAGAACTTCATAATCATAATGATCATCTCTTTTTATGTGTATGCAAGTGAGCATTAGCCTTAAATTTTATAAATATATGTTCCATTTATTAACATTTTAATAAACAAAAAACAAAAGCTCCCACTCCTTGATGAACTGTTATTTGATCACACCACCTACTTCTTATATTCCTTTTTTTTGAACTTTGCATTTACCTACAATTGAAAAATACCCTTATGAAAGAGCCTGTGGGTCAGGGGATGTGGGAGGGGGAAGTTCTGGGTAGGGATATTGGCCAAATCATATTGTTTTATTGCGTGCATGTACAAATATATAACAACAAATCCCATCATTATGTGTAACTGTGACATGGGCATCCTTTATGGTAGTCCCATTCCCCCAATTTCTAAAATTTCTTTTTCCTTGTATTAGTAATCCTTTCCAATAAAATCTCTCATTAGATAATGAGATAAGATTAGATAAGTGTGGATTTGGTTTGGATGACAATTGATATTTAATCACTGGATTCAATGAATTTATATGTGTTGCTGGAGAGCAGAAATGCTTTTTTGTTCCTACACAACACACATAAAGGACATAGTTATTGGTGTCTAACAAAGGATTTTTCTGTTTAAAAAAATTGATGCATTTATTGGTATTTTCTCTCCAATTTGCCTTTAGAACACTTTATTAGGTTAAAGTTTAACAAAAAATTTAAAAGTGAACTTGATTTACCTAAAGACCAATTAAACAAAACACAGTACATTTTCCTGTAAGGCTAACTTTGCTTAACTTAAACCTACTTATTAATTATGCTATAAAATTATATTACATGTTTGAGTGCCTAATACAGAAGGATGAATGCCCTAGAGAATATTTTAATGTTTTACTTTGAATAACTTTTTTCTTCCAAAGCATCTTTAAAATTAACCTTTTCTACAGGATAATCCAATTATTCTACAGGAGGTCACATTATCTGAAATTTCCTTCTGCTCTCCTTCCCCTATACTTCACACTGTTAATTTCTACCTATAATAACTGACTGTGTGGCAGAGCAGGAAGAGGTTTGAAAGGGAATCATATAAGCCTGAGTTCAGCTGCTGGCTTGCCGTTCATTTTGAGTTTGAACTTTGGCTAATAATATAGCCTGCCTATTTATAAAATAAGGGGAACAAATTTGTCTTGTAGGATTGTTGAGCAGAATAACTAAGATAAAGATACTTTGCAAAAAGCAATTAATCCTTAGGAAACAATGATCCCTTTCTCTTTCCTGGAGTGACCTGACAACAGTTTTATAATATTATTAAGGAATTGCTTATGTGCATCAAGTCTGGATAAAAAGTCATGATTCTGAAATTGTAGAATGACCAATACAATATTTATTGTTTTCTGCAAAAAAGTATTTAGTTAATTATTTTCCTATAGGAAAGTACATACATAGAATTAACATAAACCTAAACAAAGTAACCAAAGCACTTTTATATAATCCTTGCCACCATTCTTCTCCCGCTCTGTACTCTTTAAAATATAGAATTGGAGAAATTCATTTTAATTTCCACTCTCTACATCATGTATAGTCTTGTTATTTACTGGAATT
This sequence comes from Aplodontia rufa, assembly GCA_004027875.1. Lineage (NCBI taxonomy): Eukaryota > Metazoa > Chordata > Mammalia > Rodentia > Aplodontiidae > Aplodontia > Aplodontia rufa. Next base: position 35,407 of record PVKS010014164.1, on the reverse strand, counting down.
AATAAAATTAATACTATATGACAATGTGAAAAAAATCAACGTTCATTAAGCTCAATTTGTATCTTAAGTATTAATCTATGTCATTCTCCTTCAACTCACTCAGTCTTTTCATCTAGAGTTCTTTCTTTGCCTAGTATATCTGTTATTTTCTTTTAAGTATGTCTATGGAATTAAAAGTGCATGTCAATTAAGGGATATTGCCTGGTGAGAGATGTCATGCTTTGAGCACTTACATAATGAAATGTGAAATGAAATTCATTATTTCATTTCATTCAACACCACTGTCTTTCAGACTACTTACTACTTTAGTAGACTGACCATCCTCCAAAGTACTTGTTCCATGATAATCTGCTGCCAGTACTGTGTTTAAGTAACTTCAACAGACTCATCAAATGTCCCAATCTCTTTTACGGTGGCCACTGTGATGGGTGAAACTTGATACCATTGTGGATTTTTAACAGCCTGAATATGAATTATGAGCAGGTTTAGGACATTTTCATATACTTATTTGCCATTTGTATGTTTTTTCTAAAATGCTCATTCATGTCCTCTGACACTTTCTACAAGCTTTATTATTTTAACTTTCAAATTTTCATATATATTGAACCTGGAATTGAGTTGTAAGTGGTGTGGAATAAGTGTCAAATGTCATTTGTTTTCTATGTTACATTTATTAAAATTTATTCAGTGACCAACCTTTTCTCCCTACTTTGTTACTTTTGTTAAAAATCAATTGTCCATCACTATTAAATATGCTTTTACATGTTATTTTCTCTTTTGCTGATATCTTTTGCAAATTAAATAAACCCTTTTCTATTCCTCATTCATAGTTTCCTTTTTTAATTTAGGAATTACTATTAAAATTTTTATCATTGTTTCATAGTATTGATTTTTCTATGTCTCTTCATTTTTAGAAAGTGATTAGTCTTGTTATGTAGTATTAAAATGTATGTATTTTAATAATACTTCTTTGGATTCTATTTTAAGTTTGGCAAATTCCTTTATTTTATAATCAGTAGTAAAATTTTCAGATTGCAAAAAACAAATTACCAATTGTTTTTAAATTTTGGTTTTAGTCTATGGATCTTCTAACTTTATTTACTAACTTGGCAACAATATGAAAACATGTGAACATTATTTGAATTTTGTTTGAAAATTTTAAAAAATGCAATTAATTTAGTTATCAGTGGACATACTTTTAAACTTTTACTTTGGAAAGCCTATATATGACTTGATGCAAAATGATAACATTTTATATTTAACTGTTTATCTGTTTGATTTTATTAGTTTAATAACATCTATCTCAGGAAAACTTTCAGTGTCCTAATAGAATTAAGTGTAACAAAATTCTCCACATACACTAATGACAAAAACTTTAAATATATTTTTGTCTTGTTTCCTAGACACAATATGAGGCCATTTTTCCATCCATGTCCTCAGCAAAGCTTAGATTGCTAGCAAAGCTGACATTACTTCTAGCATTCTTAATTTATTTCATTTCTTTAAATGGATAATTTTCTAACATGCTTCTTAATTACTTTACTTATAATTGTTCTTTCACTAAAATGTAAGTTTCATCACAACAATAAGTTTATATATTTATCATGAAACTAACCTAGTGGTAAAAACAAATGTTTAGAATACTTATACTGAGAAAGAGGATTCAAAGATGGTATCAAGATATCTAGCACAAGGGCAGGAAGTACAGTGAAGTGATAGGTGCATGGCTAACACTTGCACACTGCTGAGTTCAGTTTCCAGCATCTGGAAAATAAAATTTAGCATGAACAGTACAGTCTCAATAAAATGCCTAATATTTTTTTGGAAGATATAAGGGGCTGTGATTTTTCTTTGCTAGTGGTGCAATGGAATAAATTGGAGGTATTTAAGTTGTAAAGTAAATTCACATTGTATTTTGAATGATAGTATTATTGCAGCATAACTAGTAGTTATTATTGAGTTATATATATATATATTAATTGGTTTAACTTCATTTAATTTGTTCAGTAAGGCAGAGAAGTTATTACTTTGTAAATAGCTCCATTACTATTGTTAGATTGTGTCAGAAATTCTATTTTAATAAGATAAAACTAAAATTTAGGGAATTAAGAAACATTCTCAGGTTACATACTAGACAAATCAGGATTCAAAGCCATAGTAGTATTCAAATAACATGAATGCAATTGTAATTCTATCTCTTTATAATTGGTGTGTTGGTGAGATTTGAATTGCTATGACCAAAATACCTGAAAAGAAAAATTTAGAGGAAGAGAAGTTGATTTTGGATCATGGTTGCAGAGGTTTATTCCATGGTTGGTCAAGTTAATTGCCCTTAACAAAAGGTGACATGGATCATCATGGGGGAAGGTCATAGCACAGGAGTGTTTCTCCATTCACAGAAGTCATGAAGCAGAGAGAGAGAGGAAGACAGAAGGGGCCACAGAAAAATTGGACCCTTCCAGGAAAGGCCTCCCAGCGACCCAACTCCTCCAGCCATAGCCCATCTGCCTACATTTACCACCTACATACTCTAGTTAAACAAGGATGCTCAGATTAGGTTACAGCTTCTATAATCTAATAATTTTGTCTATGAATATACCTGCATTAACACAGGAACTTTTTGGGGACACCTCATATCCAATACACATAACTTGATAACAGGGCTGATCCCTTAGACTCACAGATCGACATTTAAAAGCATATGTTGTTGGGCTGGAGAGGTGACTCAGTTGGAGTGCTTTCTGGACCCAGGTTTAATCCCCAGCACCACATACACAACTATGTGTTGGAGAAACAAAGACCAGATGAAAAACTAAATGAAGTTGATTTTTTTCTCTCTCTCTTCCTCTCTCTCTTTCTTAAAAAAGAAAAGTGTATGTTTCCTATATTGAATGATTTTGATTTAAAAGATCTGGTATTTTTTTTGCAGAATGTTTCCTAGAAATTTGTGATAAATGGCCTGATTAGGAAACCAGAGATATACTAGATTTTTTTTACTTTTACAGCCTGGTTTAGGCTAATTAGAGAAAACTATTTTAGAAGTGCAACTAAATTAAAATAATAGAATATGTAAAAGATGATTTCAATAGAATAAAAATCTATGAATGATGAAATTTAACAAAATAAGATGTTTACTTATTGTATCAATCAAGGTTCAATTAGCAAAGCAGGGATCAGAATACATATTATATAATAAGGAATTATCTACCACTGATTTATAGAATAATTAGAAAAATAAATGTCAGAAAAAGGGATTAGAAATATCAGAGGAAGTTTAGCAACCAGCTCCAGGACAGATGGCACAATTAGAAGTTACAGGGAAATCTAGAAACTAGATTTTCTAGCAGCTATGAAAAGATTATGATGGTACATAATATTGAAGCTGATCACAGAATGATACCTTTGTGGATGCTATCTTTTTGAGTTTACAAAATATTGTGATTTTTAATCAATGGTGACTCTCAGCAGGCCCATCATTTAAAAAAGAGAGCTCTAAAAGATGCAGGAAATAAAAATAAATAAATAAATAAACTGGACACTACTAGACCATCACTATCAGTTTCACATTTTCTCTAACCAAGAATTATGAGAGAAACTATTGCTCCTGTACATCTCCTCTTATATAAAGGATGCATATTTTCACTTTTGGCCAACTACCTTCTAGGATAAGATCACTGAATATTGCTAATACAGAACAATCCAGCACACATGGGTAGTAAAAAGGGCTGCGTAACGATAGGCAGTGTAATGAGACAAAATTTTAAGGACTAATCTGCAGTATGTTTATATTGAATTAAATTATGCAGGACAAAATTGAAGCATCCACTGTTAGAAAATATAATGCATTTTTCTTTCTAATCTACTATTTCCAAATTACATTCAGGTTCATATTTACTCATATTATCTATTAGGAAACAAAATAATTGCAAAAGTAGAAAGTAAAACATATGTGTATGTATATATGTATGTGTATATATATGTGTGCGCGTGTGTGTGTGTATGTGTAAGGTTTTTGTTATCTGTATTTTCTTCTTTAGTATAGACGTAAAAAAATTTCCTTCATGGTCTATGGGTGTTATATAACTTAAAAATTTATTCTCTGAATCTTTTCTATGTCTTATATACTTTATCTTCTCCATGATATACTTTTGAATGTTTCCTTAAGTTTTAACATAAGCAATGACCTAATTTCTACTTTTTGTGATATTCCAATATATGTTCTTCTCTCTATTACACTTAATTTAGTCAAGTTTATTTCTAGTATATCTTTTTAGTTTCAAAACAGCATTTTTAAACATCAAATGATTTTTAAATTTAACTCTATAAATTGTCTTCCACATATTTTCTTTTATATTTCTTTCTCATTAATCTAAGTGTACATATATTCTTTTATTCATATGAATTTTAATTATAGTGCTGTTTTTTCAAAAACTGCTTTATAACAATATTTTCAAGTACATCTACATTCATTCTGATTGATTCAATTATTTGTTCTAACTTACCTGAAGGACATTTATTTTTCTGTTTTATAATTTGCAGTAGGATTTTATAATCTAAAAAGTGCCTAAAAGTATAAATACTGTATCAGGAATAGAAAGCATTCAATGAAAATTCAAAGAGTGACATATTTGAAATCAGATATTAGACCAGAGCTAGAAATCAAAATTAACTTAAAATTTTTGAGTAACTCTAAAACATATAAAATAATAGGAATTGTAAAAAAAACTGTTCAGAAAATATGTTATTTAATTCAACTAATTCTCTGTTATTAGTAATATTAAGAAATGATCAGAGTTCATTAGTAGGATCAGGCTTGAAAGTGATTAACCAAGGATACACATACTGCCCCATGCTGCAGTATGGCTCTGCTTTTCCCATTAAAAAGGAAAGCTTTTGTGCATGGGGAGCTTCATTTATTTTTTTGAATCCTGACACCTCTTCCAAGAATACACCACAGGAATTTGAAGCAAACATGTCTTAATAACTCACTCTTAATTGAATTAATATATAAAATAATAAACATAGTAAATGTAATACCAATGAATAGAAAAAAGTCAAGTTCAGATCTTTACCCATAGTTGAAAAAATAAATAAGTAATGGAATCCAAAATCATTCCTTTCACTGTCAAAGCAGTTGAAATGTTTCAAAGTTTCTTCCTTAATTTCAATCAGGTTTTTCAATATGTCCCCATATAAATATTTGGTTTTATGGCAATACCACTATTATTTATGTCATTCTTCACGTTTCTAAGTATAGGTGAAAAATCAATTATTTCTGAAATGAATATACTGAATCTAAGTGAGATGAAATGCTCACATTAAGTTTGCAATCCTAAGTATAATCTAGGAACTGATCAAATTTAAAGTATATCTACTTCATGGAAAATTTAGATGTGTCCTCCTAACATTCAGTTGTTGATAGGAGGTTGAGAGTTCAGTGCATTCAACTGAAAAGTCTTTCCAGTGTTCTTTTGATGTGTATCTGTTTTGAAGAAAGTTATTACCATTCTTTTAAGATGGGTATATCTTAACTATTACAGTATAATATGGGTGACAGTAGGAAAAATCATTAGAGGGGTTCAGAGAAGAGAAAAGGTCATTTGGGCAAGTATTTATTGGAGGGATGAAAAATCTGAATATGATATTGCAACTGCAGTGTCTTCTTGCTGATAAAACACTTATGCTCACTTAGATTGTTGTCAAACATCACAATTTTAAAGGTACTTCTGAAAAACTATAAAAGTAATAGTTCTGAAGGTATTTGTCTTAAAGAGATTTTTATAAATAGATGTTTTAAAAGATTTATTTGTAATACAATTGGTACTATTAATCTGTAAGACAAAGTAAAATATTCTAGGAATGGTTATATGTGAATTTTAAAATTTTCCATTAATTTATCTATACACTCTTAAAGCTACTGGCTTTTGGGCTGGAGCCATGGCTCCAGCAGTTATAGCACTTACCTGGCAGGCATGAGGGCATCTGGGTTTGGACTCCAGCACCACGTACACAAAGAACTGTTGGAGCAACGAAGGCCACATGAAAAACTAAATAAAATTGATATTCTCCCTCCCCCCCCCTCTCTCTCAAAATAAATTAAAAAGAAACTACTGGCTTTTAGCCCTATATTGTGCACTAGACACTATTCTTGGCAATGAGGATACAGGTGGTACCTCTTTCTGCAGAGACTAGCCTGAGTGAGAAGATGAAGAGTTGACATAGTAAATAATTTAATTAAAGAAGAAGGTTGCCAACCTGGTTCTTTTTATATTTGGGTCCAGTTAATTGTTCAATATAGGGTGTATATTCTATAACACTTTAACAGCCTCCCTTGTTCTATCAAATCGGTGCTAAGATTCCCATCAATAGTTACAACAAATTTTTAAAAAATATTTACAGATGTAATAAAATGTCTCCTGGAAGAAAAACAACTCCCATCTGTAGACTATAAACATACAGTATATTAGAATGTGCTATGATTTGATTCTATAATGTCTCCCAAAGTCTTATGTGCTTAGATATGGGGTTTTTGAGAAGTTATTTGAAAATGAAGACTCTGAACTCAGTAGATTAATCCACTGATTGCTCAGTGGCCTACTAGTAAGTGGATTTAGTTGGAAGAAACAGGTCACTTAGGGCATGCTATGAAAGAGTTGATCTCTCTGGCCCCTGTCTCCTGCTTTCTGTTTCCTGACTTCCACAAGCTGAGCAGCTTTCATCTGCAATGTACTTCCATCATGAACTTCTGCTTTACCCAGGGAAATAGAGCCAACTGACCAAGCACCCAGTCCTTTGAAACCATGAACCAAAACAAATTGTTATTTCTTTATGTTGTTATTGTCAGGTGTTTTATTATCAGTGATAAAATACTAACACCTAAATTACTATTAAGATGTGGGGTTATTTCTATGACTATACCTGACCATGTGATTCAGTAGTCTTTAGGAACAGTTTTGGCAAAAACTTTAGAGATTCAGTAACTGTCACAGATGCCACCTTAACTGGCAGATAAGAGCAGAAATCATCCACCTTCTCCATGACTATAATTTCTCATTCTTCTAGAGTACCATCCATGAAGCTAAAGTCACTGGGTAAGGTAAAATTTTTACAAATCTCAATATCTATGTTCACCCATTCCATGATTTAAAGACTGCTATTTTTATTATGCATATTTTATTTCTCATCTATGGGTTCATTTTGTAAATTAGAAAATTATAAATGCATTTGGTCATGAAATCTTTATAAAAGTTAAATGCAGTATTGTTAAAGCTCATAGCAATATTTCAAATTTTGTATTCAATTATGGAGTAAGCATAAGATTTGCATTTAGGTTTGTTTGAATCCAAAACTCATGCTCCTGCCAATTTATCTCCAATTGTACCAGCAGAAGATTTTTGTCACCTCCTTATATTTTTTCAGAATTGGTAAAGCACAGTGAATTAGGTATATAAAGAGAAAGTCATTAGGAGACTGTGTGGACCTAAGTTTCAATTCTGAAACCTAAATGATGGCTCCTTGCTGCAGAGGGTCAATTCACCACTACTAGTGTTTTTGTTTTGTTTTGTTTTGTATTTTTAATCAGAGTCATTGCACAATATGCTTGGAGACCATGGATATGTTACCCTAATTTTTTTTTACCAAAAATGAAAAACACCCCAGTAATCCTTCCTTGAAGCATACAACATAGTCTCAGTGTCTGAAGCACCTGTTTAATGTATTATAAGAGATGTTTGCATATTTTTTAATATTAGTCCCATCTGTAAAGAGAACATACACTCATTTGCATGGGAGTATGGAGATAGATGTTTTATTTACATACCTAATTAGAAAATAGTACAGAATTTGAACTTGGAGTTCTCGAAGCAGTTCTAAACATTACCTTTTAAAAAATAATAGCCATGTCATTAGAAAAATTACAGAGCCTCATGATGTGGCCATTTTAAAGTGGAAAAATTTTAATTTTGACAGTATAAATTCTACATTTGTTGAAAAATTAGTTATTAGTTTGACATTATTTTATATGCTCATATTTTCTAGAATTTTAAACAGTTTTTAAGTAATTTTAGGGCTATGAGACAGAAGAACCAAATGCTACAAATATGACTGGTTTTCATTTAGAAAGTCCCAAGAGAAAAGCTGCCATCAAAATGTATAATTTCTGTTGCTTACAGTATTTCATTTAGGCTACACACTAAGCATCATTCTCAGTCTCTTTTAGTTTATGGGGTGCATTGCATCAAGTAAAAAATTGTATATTAAAACCACAAAACATATTTTTGTTGGTGTGCGAATAACCAATTTCATACAAAACAAACTTTGGGGAAATATACATTTTCATTTTCATCCTATAATGTCATGTTACACTGAATGAGGTTGAAATACATCTAACATTAATTCAGGAATATGCATTCTCTAGTTTCTGAGTATGATTCATCTTTCCTATTCAAATTTCTCTGCTCTTTTCAAGATTAATATTGCTCCAACTGGCATACTGCTCTTTCTATTATCACTATGACATTCAGTTTGCCAATGAGTTCTTAGATGAATGGGTAAGTTATCTGTGCTAATTAATGATACTAAAATGCTCTTAAATGTTAAATCATATTCTTGGTATATTCAAGACAAAAGCCTTTCCAAGGTGCTCTTGGAGAGGTTTTTCTCCCTCAGTTATTATCCTTAATCCCCTAAATTAATGTATTTGGCATTTCTATATTGGAATGCTAATTTAATCAGTTAGCAAGACAAAAATGATGGCAAATAAGTGTTCTGTTCATATTTGGCAAAATGTCAAGATCCAAGAGAAAAAAACCCTTTCTTCTTCTTAATCATCTTTTATCCTTCCCATTCTTTCTTCATTCCTTCTTCTCCACCCTTCTCATGTTTTTCACATTTTTTACTCAGTTAATAGTACATTATTTTTAAAAAATAATTTAAAAATTATTTGGTTCAGTATTAACAAACAACAAAAATTTAATGGCTTAAAATAAACAACCATATATTTATATCACAATTCCATAGGTTGGCACTGGTCTGGACCCAGCTGAGTAGCTCTTCAAATCATGGTCAGACTCAGCTGGGATAATCCATGTTTCTGAAGTTAGTTGACAGTTTAGCTGGAGGCTATGTGTTCCCAGGTGACCTCATTCGTGTGCCTGGCTGCTAGATAGATGCCTGTCAGTCTGGAAGATGAGCACTACTGGCACACCTTTATCTTATCATTCAGCATGCTAACCTAGGGTAGTTCACAGTGCAGCTTCGGGGTTGATAGTGCCACAAAAGGCCAAGTTCCAATGTGTGAGCTCTGCAAAATCTCTTTTGTTTTGCATGCTATTGCCTTTTGTCCAATGAAAAGCATTGATGAAGTGTGTAATTAAAATCTATTGCAAAATCTTCCAAAAGAACCTATTTTGCTAGGTATCTCTGTTTTTAGTGGAAACAGAATTTGTATAATTGTGGGTAGTGCAAAGCCAAGCACCTATGTAGACTGAGGTACTTTAAAGGTCAGAAAAATTCCAATTTTGAAATTTTGTCTGCTATGTCCATGGACTTTTAAAAATTGAATATCACGAAACCCCTATGAGGTGGTATATAATTTTTTTTTTACTATACCAGTTGAAAAAGAAAAACCTGAAATGAGATTATCTTTCACATTAATAATGAGAGAGTTGCACAGACAATATCTTGACAGAGGTTATATCATGTGACAAAAGTTTTTGTCTTTTTTTTTTTGTAGCATGTTGCCCATAAGTAATAAACACTTTAATACAATATTCAGTACTCATTGACACTATAGAGAAAGCATTCCATAAACCAAGTGAGAAAAAAACAGTGCTTAACTCTGAAACTCTTCTCTACATAGCAACTGACTTCAGCTCTCATGTGTTGCCCTGGTACAGGCTGATTGAGAGAGGAGTAAATTTAAGAAAATGACAGTCAAAAATAAAATAATTGCTGATAAGTTGATAAACTTCACTGAAGGCTTTCATTTTTTTGAAAATGTGCTTTCATAGTTATAAGACAATTGTATTTTAACTGTTATTAAAATGACAATGACTGTTGTCTCCCAACAGGACAAAATACATATGGGATACTTTCATCATTACAGATTAGGGAGTAATCTCCTGTGAAGGTTCTTTCTGGACCAACGTCATACATATCCCTTTTAGCACTAGATATTTAAGTACCAGGAGAGACACTGCTTCTCTGCCAAGCTAACTAAGCTTCTAAAAGCTAACTAAGCTTCTGATATGCTTGAATTTTTAATGCCTCCTCAAAAGCTCTTGTGTTAGGTAATGCAGGAATATTCCAAGGCAAAACAATTAGATTATGAATGCTGTAATCTCATCAGTGTATCAACCTACTTGATGGATTAAAATTTTGAATGGAGTATGGAGTGGTATCTCTTGGTAGGTGGGGCATATCTGGAAGAAAAAGGTCACTGGGGACCCGGTGTGAACTATATCTGTCCATGGTGCATTTCTCTCTTTTATTCCAGGCTGCCATGAGCTGAGCAATGTTTCTTTTCCACTTTCTTGTGTCATGATGTGATCCCTCACTTTAGGTTCACAGCTTTGGAGTCAGGCAACCATGGACGGAACCTTTAAAACCATGAGCCAAAATTTCCACCTCCACATTTCATTTGTTTTTGTTGTTGTTGTTGGGTTAATTTGTTTGTTTGTTTTGTTTTCAGTCACAGAGATAAAATTTGACCAACACAGTGCTATTTCAGAACCAGGCAAGTAGGAATCTCATCAACACCAAGACTTGGGTCAAATACATTTTAGACCTCTTCTCTGTGCTTTACTTATTGCACAACCTTGGTTTCCAGGCTATTGCATTTTGTAGATATTTACTAATCTACTTAAGAGTACAAGAAATAGAAATTTTAATATTCTTTCTTTACCATTTCTATATTAAATAGTGGTAAAATAAAGTTTTAAACAGCCCATAGACTTATTTTAAACTATGTCAAAATACAATTTTTATGTGTTTACTGGTAGAGCTTTGGAATCAATATTCCAAAATGACATCAATATCACTGTAATTCATAGAATAATTTTCAAATATAAAAATATGAAATTATTTTTTATTTTATTAGCACTCTGTTGTGAGATATATGTATATCCCGTGCTGCTATCATGTAGACTAAATTTCAATAGTATTAACTGTTTTCTAACCCCACATTAACAAGTCATGAGTTTAGGATTGTCAAAGAAAAGATCCAAAATATAGCAGAGTCATATCACTTCATTTTTATTCAACACATTTCATAGTCTAATTGAAAATAGCGTGCCTAGCACTCCAAGATATATGTATATTCTCAGAGTCCGCACAAGGTAGGTAAAATAATTAAACAGATCCTTTTTGTGCTGAGTCTCTTGGTCTCCTGAGGTCCATTGTAACTACAGCTAGCTATTGTAACACAAAACTTCTACCGTATATAAAACCAGAGTACATCCATTTTATATGTATTCATGTGTACCACAATATATTTGGAGGCAAAGAAAAGATTTGCCTCTAAGGTCTGGGACTTGGACTTCTGTTTAAGTATGATATTGTAAAGAAGGTCTATGGTTCTTTTTATGTTCCTAAATTTCTCTAAACAGAATTAGCATATTTGCAACATATTCCATTTAAACCTCCACCTCAGATTTAAATAGAGAAATAAGGTATTATTCTGACTACGGCCCTCAACTTTGTCATTTGTTCTTAGCCACCAGATGCCCTGGGATGCTTTCTTTCTAATTAGTCCTAACCACCTATCATCTTCATTTGCTTATGGTAGTGGCTAGAACTCCAGCTATACCAGCTATACAGAAGATATCAAGAATCAATTTCTCATTCATGTATATTTGTTAGTAATATCACATGATCATGGATATATTTTACCTCCTTGGAGGGAGTGCAGAGAAAGAATGGATAGGACGGACTTAGTCCTGATAAAAGGAAGGTTTAGCAAGTAAATACCACAGCTCTGTTGCCAGGAGTAAAACAACTACTAGGGAAGTAGATGCAGTGAGAATGAAGATGAGTTTGATCCATGTTCTTTCATGTGGATGATGAAGTACTTGAATTAATATAAAAGCCATTTCTTGGTAGGGTCCTAATACATACACTAAAATATTCCATTGTGAAGAGTGTAAGGACAATTGACCACTAAACACATTTCCCTTTGTTACTTAAAATTTTACATTGCTTTAGCTTTGCACAGCAACCATTCACCCTTGGCTTTATCTATAAAATCAGACAGTTTGATACCAAACATATTGTGTCTTTAAAAATGTAGTCAACTGCAAAAGATTATTCAATTGCAAAAAATGTTGACTTCCTTGAAAACATTTCTTCCCAAATTAAATCTATATTTTATTTTATACATATTCATTGACAAATGACATTTTAGCAAAGTTCCATCTAGGGATTTTAAACTGAAATTTAATTAATACAAATTGAAATAAAGACTCCATAAAAGACTTTTATATAAAAATTTTATATAAAGTTTTATATAAAATTTTTATATAAAGTTTTATATAAAAATTAAAATTATAGAGAAATTATGTGAAATCTTAATTATTTTTATTATTTAATCTGAAATACAAACATTATTTCCAGTTATATGTGACAGAGAAAGTATTAAATACTGAAGCTAACTTTTAGAAGAAATTTGCTAATTTCATAGCAATTATAACACATGTAGGTAATGATCTCTACTCTCACTGTAATTATATTTCAAGCTTCATGGAAAAATTTAATTACTTGCAGATGTAAAAGAAAAATTATGTATCCCCTCAGAAAATACTACAGGGTTACATAGGTATCACAGTAGATGTTTATCTTTGTACAAAACCTTCTAAGTTCATAAATTTCAATGCTGTGGTAACAAAAATCACTTATTAAATATGTTATTGCAAGGATACTATATTGCTAAAGAGATTCTAAATATAATGCTACATTACCATGACAAATGTATTATCTCTGCCTGTGAACACTTCTTTCTCCTTTTTAAAAGAAATTATCCCCTCTGATTATGGTTAAATAAAATTTTGGATGTTATTTCTTACTGAAAGGAATTGATTTGGCTAAGACAAAGAGAAACACTTCCTCATTTTCTTTTAACCTTTTCATAATTAATGTAAGAAGTAAAAATAATATTAAATGCACTTGTTTGAAACAAATCTGCTATTTGTGTAATATTTTCAAACTTTGGAGTACAAATTAATATTTGAAACATTCATCTAAGATTTTAATTTATATTGGTCCAATTTTTGATTTTTATAATTTGTTAAATCAGTGCTTAAAATGTTCACTAAAGTGCTATGAGATACCTCTACTAACAATAGATCAAATATAAAGTTCAAGGACTTTGAAGGCAAGAAAAATTATTTTACCTGAGCTAGACCCTAGATAAACCTACTCTAACCCTTTTATTGAATATTTTTTCTGGGAATTCTGATATTTCCTTTTGTTATACCTGAATAAATAACTAAAAAAGTTGTTAAGTAGTTTAATAAATAATTTAATGATCAATTTTGTTGGAATTTATTAAAATTATTCTATTATAATTATTATGGTTTATATCCAAAATGTCTCCCCAAAGCTCATGTGCTGAAGGTTTGGTCCTCAATGCAGTAATGTCAGAAGCAGGACTTTTGGGAAGTAATTGATGCATGGGGACACTAATCCCATTAGCATGTTAATGCCACTTATGATTTCATATTTGAATAGACTATTGGGCAGTGGTGGAAAATGTAGGAGGAGGGGAATAGTTGAAGGAAGCTGATCAAAGCAGCGTGTCCTGGCCCCTTCCTGTCTTTCATTCTCTGACTTTGTCTCCCTATATATACCTCCAAGTTTGTTTCCTGGTCACTATGAGGTGAGTAAGCTTTGATTATGATCATGCAGGTCCAAAATAATAGGGCCAAGTGGTCATGTACTAAAATTGTATATTGAAGAATATACAATATGCTTTGTTGGTAGCCTCCTAGATAATTGAAAAATAAATTATCTGACAGAGCCACACCATCTGTTTTATTCTTTGTACATCAGATGAAGGAAAATTTTAGAAAAAATAAATAAAATGATCTAGAGACAATGAGATTAACACAAGAAATTTTAAAAACTGCAATAAGAATGTGAAAAAGGTATGGTTCAATTTTCTTTTCTTTTCTGTATTTTTTTGTTACTCCTGGGTATTGAATCTAGGGTGTTCAGAATAGTAGAAAAACACACTCTACCAGGGAGCTATACCCATAACTCATAAGGTACTGTTCTAAGTACATGAAAGGTGGACTTTCCATTGACCAATAAAAGGGCAATCACATAAATTTTGTTAATCATCATATCACCTTGAAAATTAGATACAGATAAAAAAGTGAAAAACTAAAGATAAAAAATTGATATGTTATCTTCAAATATATGTACAAAGATTAATTCATTAGAATAATATTGAATGGAATATGGAAATTATTTCATCCTGTTTTATTATTGCATTCCTGGGAATATTCAATCAATTTTCAAATATAATTTTAAAATTCATTTTTTAATAAATTTCAGAGATACAAAACACACTCAAGATATTGGTTATTGTAGGTGTAACTTAAGAAGGAATTTACTGTTTCCATTGACCTTGATTTACTGAATATATCACATATCAAATAATGGTTAGACAAGCAAATGTTCTTTATGAAGTATCAGATGACTCTCTGGCCTAATGACCTTATTTGGAGATTTTGAGGAGAAATATCATCATGTCTTGAAAATGTGAGATCTCAGCCCTTGAATAAAGAAAAAAAACTTAAGAAAAATATAGAGCAAAAGAAAGGTTCATGAAGGGAGTTCCTATTGCTGTTAAGGATGAGTAAAACATAATGCCTATTACACATACTGACAACATCAGATAAAGGCCAGACTTACAAGGAAATTGAGAGCATTTACAAAGGCCCTTGTAACAGAAAGCTCTGATTACAGTGAATTGCTTTAGTTTTCAAAGGGCATTCTGCACACAGGGAAATCTATAATTGCTTTGTAGAGCAAACTACTGAGGCACATTGTGAATTCAGTATAAAACTGAACAATACCTTAAAGAATGAAATAGTATCAAATTGATCATTATCACAACTGGCCTCAGAAATAACTTAATACTAAAATTCTTACAACTTTGATGACTATAGCAAGCCATAGAGGAGATAACTTTCACAAGGTATTTATTTGCTCTTATATCAATGTTTGTATTTGAAAATATCCATAAATATATATTTTTCTAACCATCATCAATGAATTTGTGGGCTCTCATATTTTAATGTGCACAAAAGCTACTGGAGAGTCTGATAAAAATTGTAGTGTAGCTTCTCAATCCTGGAAATGTTTACTAGCATACCTGTTTGAAACCATTTCTCTGCATTTTCACTGAGCACACTACATAAGTCTCAGATCTCCCTTTAATAACTCCTGCTAATCATTAGAATATGACTTAAGGAAAAGGAAAACAAGTCTAAAAATAGAGAAAATTATTTGTTTCTCCCTAAAATGCATGAACACGAGTTGTCACAGTGTTTGTATCAGAAGAGGAAATGTGTTCATCAAAGAAATGGCATAAGGAAAATTAATGAAGGAGATCTGAAGTTTTGTCGCTAGGTCAGATGCTCATTTACTTATATAATTCATTATAAAGAGCATCCAACTCTGAAAACATCAGGATATCATTCTAAAGCTGAATTGCATTCAACAGTGATACAAATCATGAAATAATTTGATAGAGCTAAGAATGGCATATCATCGCATCTATCTAGATACTCAAATATCTGACATGCTATTGTGTTAGAGGGATTTGGTGTAATAGTTTTACTCAGATTTGGAAAGATTTTTAGTGGTGCACATAAATAATAAGCAATGATACTTTTCTCTAAATTGTCTTGAGAAAAACATACTTGCATCTGATTTTTTTAAATTTTTATTTTTGAACAATCATACCAATTTTTAACAAAATAATATAAAATGTGTATAGTTTCTGGATACTAGATTTACCCCCAGGAGTGCCCCCCCATTTCCCACCCATATCCCTCCCTTCCCTTACCCACAATATCTCTAAAAATGTATTAGGCTGTATAACATTACACCTTATCTGGATTTAACACATGATAATAGACTACCTTTCTGAATGGCCAGGGTCTAGTTCCAACCTCCACAGATGAGTGGAGACATGCATCTGATATTTTTTGATGTTCATTTGTTTCTTGCCAAAGCTCAGTTAATTTTACAGGAAGTTTTCCCAGTTTCCATTTGAAATTGCAGGAATTAAGCCATAAGACATTCTTCTTTGTTTCTCTACTAGGCACAAATATAAGTACTTTTAAATTTTTTATCCTTATTTCTTTCTTATTTCAAGTTATAATTCAGCTAAAAATAGTAATGATGATAATTTACAAGCATGGCTGAGCACTGACTACAGTAACAATACCATGTGAACTTTGTTATTTTATCCTCATGACAGCCTTTCAAAATAGGTGCATTCATATGAGCATATATGGATGAAAAACCTGAATCTTAGAATGGATAAATAAATACCCAAAGTTACAGGTCCAATAACAGTGTAGAAAGAATAGAGGGGTTGAACATGAAGTGTAAAATATACCAAAGCATGAGATGTGGAGACCTAACTTGTCTTTCTGCCTCTATTCAGTTTAACCAAGGAATGTGTAGCTTTAGAGGGCTTAACATTTTAAGTCAGCATTCTTGATGGCAACAGGCTAGAGGAAATAGAAGAATTCAAAAGACATGGTCTTTTTCTTTAATGAGTTCACTGTCTAGTAAATGAAAAAGACAAATAAATAATTATGAATTCTAAATGTCAGTAAAATTAAATGACAGATGGATACCATAATAGGAATAATTAATGCTGCTTTTGGATAGACAGGAATGTCTGACATATTACTTGCAACTGATCTGGCTCTTACACAATGAAAAAATTGTTCCAGAAGATAGTACAGATATTTCAGGCAGAGGGAACAACAATGGCAATGTAAAAGAAGAAAAATGAAATTTACCAATCATATCGTAAGTGCCAAATACAGGGCTAAAAGCTATGCATTCTCTTTTTTAATTCTGAGGCTGGTTTTATTTTCCTCAGAAATTAAAACTTAGAAAAATGACATATTAGGAGATGAAATGATTTACTAAAGGTCAACACCAGATAAGTGATTACACAGGGGATGGAATCGAGAAAGTTTTACTTTAGTGATCAGGCTCTTAACCACAATGTGACAATTATTCCCACTTGAAAACTTGGTTGATGCATTTGGGAGCCAACAGAACAGCATAATTAGATTGGAGCAATTGTGAAGGACATAATGTGAAATGAGGCTGAAGAGTGAGATTAGGAACAGATTGTGGATGGTCTAGGATGTCTTACTGCAGAGTTTAGAATTCATTCTATAAGCAATACTCAGTGACTGTTAAATATGAGGAGAGGAAGTGTAATGATCAGATGCACATCTTGGGAAGATAACTAGAAACTATTGAATCAGGATGGGGAAATATTTTATGTGGGCTGACAAACATGGAAAGTATTTAGTTTTCATATTAGATGAAAAAGTTGAATCAGAAAGTAGGGACATATTTCAAGAAGCAGGCATTGATTTCTGAGATATCACAATGAGAGAATTTGGAAATCTATATTAAGCTGAGAACAATTAGCAAAACCCAGAGGCTCAAATGATTTCCCTCATTTGTGGAGGCTAGAGCAAAACCCAGGCTCTGGTGAATGTTCAAGTTCATGTACTAGACTCACCAAAGTCAAAGCAACACATAATCTAGGTGAACCATAGATATGTAGGGGAGGGAGGGAGAAGGAGAGAGGGAGTGATGATAGGGAAGGATCATGGGGGGGGGAGTCAGTAATGTAGCTTACTCTTTGCTCCCTGGAGAAGCCAAATAAACTTATACAATCATTTAATTCCGGAAAATTCACAATCATATACTGTATCTCTATATATCTATCTATATACATTTATGTCTGTAATGGGGAAAATATAAAAGAGTCAAGAGACTGGGGTGTGGGTGATGTGGGGGTAATTCTGGACTGGGATCAGGGGCATATCATATTGCTAGTACATATGCATCTATGATTGTGCAACAACTCAATCCCTCAATAAAATTAAAATTAAAAAAACTGGTCCAAGGGTTGATTGATTATATTAAAAAAGGTTACAAGAATTTCCTACATTGCAGATATTAAACTTTTGTCTTATAAATATTCAAATAATTAATCTTAAAATGGTAATGGGATATACCATTATTACCCTTTATATAGGAAAAAACTAAGAATAATTACCCTAAGTTCCTAGACGGTAACAAGTAGAGTAAGATTTGAATTCAACTTGTGCGTTTTATTGGAGGGGTTGGGTGGAATGCCTGCAGCACACTCAACTGGTATTTGTAGATAAAGCAATATGTTGTTATATCTTGAGGCATACAACTTATAATTGAATATTTTAGAATAAAATTATGAGTGACATGTTAATAGAGGGAAATTGGCAAATTTCCCAATGAGGTCCCAACCAGGGGATTTTAGTCTGAATGAATTTGCCAATTGTAATATTAATCCTCACTCTTTAAGTAACAGAACTTGATGTTATCTGTTTCCTAAAAATGATAAAATTTAAGGATTCAAGATAATGATAAAGCTTATTTCATTTTTACCTTTTTATTCTGTTAGACCATTATAATTATGCATAGTAGTTGGATTCATTACAAAAAAAAACCTTATACTTGCATGGAATTAGATTTTGGTTCATGATGCTCCACTTTTTCCATCCCAATCTCCTGGGACTCCCCCATTGTCCTTCCTCTATTCTACTATGTACTTCCTTTCACTCATCTATTTAATTATATTTGATTAGTACAATGTCATTTTTAATAACAAGTTATATAATTCTTATAATATGGTCAGCTTAACCATCATTCTCTTATATGAAATAGGCTGCATAAGAAACTAAATTATAATTGTAAATGTTCAGAGTGAGCATGAAGATGGTTGCTAATTGATTTTGTTACATGACACGTAAGCTTAAAACCATCAGACTCATAGCTTAACAAATCTCTCCAAATACCAATATTTTCCTACCAGATATATGTGATATCCAAAGTTAGTCTGAGAGAAAACCATCTCCCATTGGGAATCTTGAAATGAATCATGTATAGATACTTTTCTTATTCTTTATTTACTTAGGGAAACTATCAACAGTGGTTAGTTCAAATGTACAGCTGTAAGCTTGCATGCATACATGTTTTACAAAATATATGTTCTACATATATGTACTGCAAGATATACCAAGACAGATTTTTACATTGCAATTGGATCTTTATCCATGACCATCTTTTCCATTATGTGTTACTGTACAGCATAGAGTTAAGCTCTCAATCTTATCTACCTCATTCATAAAAGTGTACTGGGTGATGACATCTTTGACTCAAAGGAGTAATCAATTATATTTAACTCCATTTCAGATACATTAGTACTGAAGAACTGAGGATTTTCCATCTAGAGAAGCCAAGCAGAAATTTGAAGTTTAGAAATGGAGCCCAGGCAAAATAACAGAGCTATCAATAATAGTGCAAAATTATTATAATTTCTCTCAGTTTCCACAAAATAAAATTTATATATTGCCTCTAAATATTTATGATAAAATCATGTGATGGTAATAGATTAATGAGCAGGTATGTCTTTATAAATGCTAAAAAATTGAAGTTGCTAAGGAATAGATATTCTTCAACTTTGTATGAGGGTATTTTTGAAGAAACCCATCAGAAGCCAAAAATATCATGTCAAAAACTAATTTAATATAAATGACTTAGTCTAGCATCATAGCTTAACAAGGAAATACAACGTAGGTGATTGGTTCTTCACACTTCTGATTCCATAGCTAATCAGCAGTAACAGCTTGCTATCACTACCCAACATCATAGGAGAATGTGGTGGCACACATTACTAGCCTCAATATAAGAAGCAACATTCAAAATTTGCAGTAGAGTTTCTACTAAATGTGTCTTGTTTTGAGGCAATGGTATTTTTAAAAATATTTAAATTGAAATATTATAATTAGGAGACAATGTGTATATGTACTATTGAGTTAAAATCCAAACTTATTGTCTAATTTAAAAATATGCAATCCCTCCATTTCATTAGATCCAGAAAAATTAACTCTTTGTATTTGAGACATTCTGATGGCCAAATTATTACTTTTCCCACAATAATATGATAGCCTGAATAAATACGAAAACTTCTCTCTTCACACATACAGTTCAATTTATGAAGCAGTGTATTAATCTTACTTATGAAATACCTGCTTTATGAAAAAATAAATTAGAAAAAGAAACTATATTTATACTATGAATATCAACTTTTCAATACTCATGGATGAACTATCCTGTTTGCTTATAGATTTTCATTTCAAAATTTTCAAAAAAATAAAAAATAAGAACATGTAGGAAAGGTTTGTTTTGTTTTGTCTTACTCTTGAAAGGAGAGGAGAAACCAGAATTGCAATTGCCTCCACAGACAACCATGGCCAAATATTATGCTGATCTTTGTTCTTTTCATGCAGTCAATACTGTATAAAGAAGGATGTGGATATGCCTAAACATAAGAAATTCACAAATTATACACATTTTTAGATAAAAGAAAATGGAATCCACATGATAAAATTCCATCTTTGGCATGGCTTGCAACTCTAATTCTCTTTAGAGAATGGTAGTATCTAATGGTTCCTAATTTCAGTGGTTTACTTAGTTGCTGCTATTTTACTGTAGCTAATATATTATATGCCTCATAATGGAAATCAATTACCCAATTATGTATATTCTTCAAGTAAGCTCATCATTCCACTAAACAGAGACAGGCAGATTATTTAGGTTGTTAAAAAGAAAGCAAAATCCATAGCAAAATAATCACAGATAAATGTTTCTCTTTCAACAAACGTCAGTTTTAAAATTTCTCATCAACTTACTTCTCACCTACTTATGAATAATAATTTAATTAGCGGTAAGTAAAGAGCAAACATTTAATAGTGGTGTTTTATAAAAGTATAATATATATTTAGTGTCAAATATCTAAATTGGATGTTTCCTACAATATTGAAAGATTATTATAATTGGTTATTGAGGATGAAATTACATCCGTTGATTTTCTGAAAACACTTTGATAATAATTATTATCATTTTTCTTTGTATTTTCTAATTAATTTTTAACAAAGTGATAAAAATAGTTTACACTGAAGGTCTAGTCTCCAGATAATGACACATGCTTCTTTAAGTTGATTTATTGACACCTTGTTCAGTATGTGACCATTTGTGTCATGCAACCTATTCAGCAGAGGTAAACAAATGATAACTCAAATTCAGTGCATACTCTAAACACTGCTTGTTGGTAAATGGCTCCAGAAATACTTGCATTCAAAATGAATTTGCCATTATCTTGTTAATAGGCCCTATTGCTTTAAATCTACAAGGAATGCAAATAACTGATAATTCTGCACTCATTAAGGAAATCTCCAGTGACTTACTTCAGTTAAATGTTCCACCAGATATGTTTAGCACTTCTTCTGGGATTGGTAAAGTTCCAAAAGTCTGTAAATTAAAGTTCTGCAGAGTGCTATCAAATATGCATAATGAAGCCCTAGATGTAAATTAAGAAGATTTATGTGGCTGCATTCTGCTTACGTTATTCAATAGTAATGCCTCACAGGTTTTTATGAAGCAAATAAAGTGTTCTTTTTCTTGAATTCCATTTTAAATGGTCACTATGGATTCATTCTTACATTACTTGGTTCACCCATTACAGAATGAATTGCTGTTTTAAATCTATAATTCATCTTAAAAGTTTATCACACAACATAGTCAAATTACATGGTACTCCATGCATTCTGCTGCAAAGAAATGATCTAAAGTTATAGGAGTAGTGCAAGCAGATTCAGAGATAAATGCATGTTATTAATATTACTGATCCTCCAAAACAATATCCAGAAGCATGGTGAGGCACTGCACCAACCTATCTTCTTGACACGGTGATACCAACACTGCCATTTTCACTGAAATTTGAAGAATGCTATCATTAATCTGATAAGGAATTTTAGGTCTATTAAGAGCAATATGTGGATTTCACTGACAAAGATAGTTCACCCCCACAAATACTACTCTTGATGCAATAAGGCTTGGATGCCAGTATTGGAAGTGTAAGTAAGCTTCTTGAGGATGTATATAGTTTCATAGAAAAGTTAAGCAACAAAACAAGAGACAAATCATAAAATGATACCCTGAAGTTAGACTAGAGACATTTGAAAATAATTATACAGCCAAATAGGAGAATTTGGTATTCTATTTAAAGAAGCTATTCTGAGATTTTGTGACTAAAAAAGAGGGAGAATGCCATGACAAATTAAGAACTGATGCTGAAGATTAAAAAGATGTCTAACAAGTTTGGAAATTATTCATATCTTTGAATGTTTATAAATGCATGCATCAGTAAAGATTGGATCATTGCCTAAGCCCAAAACAAAACTGAACAAACCTCTAATGGCATAAATAAGAAATGATTTTACTTATAGCTTATTTTGTTTACTTCAGGATGTAGATAGCATGTAAGAAATCATTGAGTATCTTCAAAAAAAATAGAAGACTAAATCAGACTGTATTATCATAAAAATTCATGAATATTAAAGGGTTCACATTTTATAGGATTTCTCTTTTTATCATTGACATGCTTTCCATTTAAATTTTTGTCCTTAAGCTGCAATTATTGTCTCCTTAATTCATTTAAACATCCTATTTTTCTGTTACTATTTTAAAGGAATCTTTTCATCATTGTGGCAAAAACAACTAGGGAAACTTAGACCCAAACCTATTATTTTAATTTTTTCTATAATCCACTATAAATTAATGTTGATATTTCAGGAACATCATTACTTTACTCATAATTTCATATTGTAAGCTTTAATTGAATTGTTAACAATGTATTTACTTCCTTGACATTTTAAGCAAAAATATTCATTTCAAATTCAAAGTTCCATGATTAATAAAATGGGAGAAATTAGGTGAGGCTTTTTGTTGTATAGTTTGCCTTTTTCTAACAGAAGATTCCAATGTTTATAATTAGAGGTCTAATCCAAACTCAGTTATTGCACTTTGTATCCTTATAACTGCATGTATTTGTTACAGGTTCTTATGATCCCACAAAGGTCCACATGTTAAGGGCTTTGTTCCCAGGGTGCTACTACCAGGAGAAGATAGCACTTTAGAAGATAGGGCTTAGTGGGAGGTCCTTGGTTCTTCCTAAGTGTGTCTCCCAAAGGGATTGTGGGATCCCACTCATCACCTTCTCTTTTACTGCTCTAGGATGACATGCACTCACTCCCTTGTTACCAATGTGCACTCCTGTCATTGCCCCATGACATTCACAATGGGATGACACAGCCAAGGTGCCATACTCCCAAAACTTAAACTACCATGGTTTAACCCTGAGCCTCCCAATTCTCTTCCTTTCATGAGTAACTTGTGTCATGTATTTTGTTTTAGTAATGCAACATAACACATAGGGATCAGACTAACTCACTCTAAATTTCCCGAGGACGTTTGACAGAGTAAGAGAAAAATCAATCTCCCTTTCTAGTCATTCTTCAAATTTTGAAGACAGACTTGAACTGTAATACTTACAAAGTGAGAGAGAAAAGAAGATTGTAAGTAATACAGGAAGGAGGAGAGGGAGGGAGAGATGATCAAGTCAGGGAAGTCAAGACAGATGAGATCATTTGTAGTGACTGGGCAAAGGTACCTGGTTATTTGCTCAAACATTATTTTGAATATTTCTGTAGAAGTGTTTTTCAGATCAAATTAAATTTAAATTCATCAATTCTGAATAAAATAGGTACTCTTCATAACCTGAGTGGACATCATCTTAACAGCTGGAAGGTTTAAAAGAACATAGTCTGACTTTCCCAAATATTATGTACTGTTATATCAACACACCACCTTTAGTTTCCAACTGTAATTGATCTATCGTTGTCTAGAATGCTGTTTTATACTGCAGACTCTGAATTTGGAACTCAGCAGTGATCCCATCAGCTAATTCTTTAAAACAAGAAAACAAATCTTTCTCTCCCTTCTGTCTGTCCGATTCCTTCTCTGACTGTCTGTCTCTGTGTGTTTGTGTGTGTGTGTGTGTGTGTGGATGTGTGTATGACATTGCTTCATTTTCCCTGGAAAACCCAATATACCATTATATATTTTTATTATATTTTTACACATTCCTACCTAAAATCATATCTACTTCTTATCTTCTCAGTCAGTGTACACCACTAAATATCATTTTTGTTAAAACAATATATATATTTATTTATTTTTGGTACAAGGGATTGAAGCCTGGAACACGTACCACTGAGCTACATCCCCAACCTCACCCTGCTTTCTTTATTCTATTTTTAATTTTGAGACAGGGTCTTACTAAGTTGCTGAGGCTGGCCTTAAACATGCCATACTGTTGCCTCTGCCTCCAGCATCTATAGGATTATAGGCTAGACCAGAGTGCTCAGGTTTGTAAAAATAACTTGAGTTGATTTTCTTTTCTTTACAAGCGAGAGAATTTCAATATAGTTGATACATTTAAAATGTAGAGTGAATTAAAATAGAGAAAAGTCCTTAACAGATAGGTGCTACTAATTTCTTCTGTAAACTTGAAATAATTTCATTCTCAGCTTTTTATCTGCAAAATGAATATAATTATACAGAAGTCTTTTGAGATACAAAAAAGTATATGATGTATTTGTGCAATATAAGATGTTATAAAATACAAAGTATGTAACAATTTCAAGCAAGATATTTTTCTTTAAAAAAAAGACTTTAATTTAACACTCATTTTATGTTTCCTTATCATTCCTATCCTTTAAAAAGTTGTTAAATAGAAAACCAGAAATATTTGAAGGAATATTTTTAAAAATGTATGTTTATTTAAATTTGTGTTATGCTACCAAATTATTATTTGAGTTTTATTGTAGTGGTGAGAAAGCTTAGCCAAGCATCTTTCTGGCTTTATTTATGTAAATAATACAGTCATGTGTTCTCCTCCATCATGACCCAACATTGTATACTAGCTTACTGTATAAGTCAGCTTTTTCACTACAATTGCCAAAGACCTGACAAGCATAATTTTTTAGGAGGAAGAGTGTATTTTAGGGCTCACAGTTTCAGAGGTCTCAGTCTATAGATTACAGGCTCCATTCTTTGGAGCTTGTGGTGAAGCAGAATATGGCAGCCAAAGACTGTGGAGGAGGAAAGTGGATCAGAATATCACACCAGGAAGCACAGAAAGCTGGAGCTCATTTCACCACAGAAAATCTATAAACCCCAAGGGCACACGCACATCAACCCATCTCCTCTAGTCACGTCCTACCTTCATATAGTTACCACCCAGTTAACTCCATTAATCCAGAGGATGAATGTGCTGACTGATTAGGTTAAGGCTTTTGTAGTCCAATCATTTCACCTTTCAGCTTTCATTGAATCCTGTGTTGAATCTCACGAAATGAGAGAGAAAGTTAAAGGAGTTAAAAAATAATTCCTGTTTGTGTGTATTTGTCAGAGATGGACAGAGGCAGAATATAGAAGTAGTAAATAAAATTGAAACTTAGGTCCTCCTTTCTAGAAATGTGAGATAAATTTGGTAATTGTCACCATGGCTCAGATTTCTGGGGGGTGTGGGGTAGATCTAATTATTAATAAAAGAGCTTACAAAATCAGAGAAATGATTAGTAGTCATCATTCCCTCTCTTGTTTTCTAGGAGAGCAAAGTGAGTAAAAACAGTGTAGTCCACAGAAAGACACCTGATGAGAAGAATAGAACACACTTTCCTCTAAAAAAGAATAATAAAAAATGAAGAAGCAGCAGTTACTGCTCAGTTACATAATTTGATGGAAAGCACTGGTACGCAGAGCTGATAAAATGGAGAAATATTGGAATAATAGACCTTGGACAATTTGTAAAGAAAGTGAAATATGAGCTGTGGACAAATTGGTAAAGAAAGGAATGAGATACCTAACATTAAGCACCTCATGACCCCAATGCCCATAATGAATAAAAGGAAAATACGGGGCACCTAATGTCCACATTGTTACCATGAACATCTTAAATTTGTATTAATAGAGAATCCCACAGCTCTCATAGTCTTAGAGGTCAGCTGAGGAATTGTTGGAGAGTCCACATCACTGTACTGCTTTAACAGTGGAAACTAATTTCCTAGAGTGCCCTGGCTTACCTGGAATGCTGTTTCTTCGTGTTGTTTAGAGACAAAACCCAGCCGCCAGTGACTGTGCCCCAGTGCTGGGCAAGACACACCTTCTGTGGTGCTGCCTGCACGACTTGTGCTGCATCATCCTGGGATACCACAGTGACGAGTAACTAAGCAGTCCCGAGCGTGTCAGCTGATCCTAACACTAAAGATGAATCTTGTCCTAGTTGCTCTGCCTCACCTCACCTACCCAAGCATCCTTGGCTGCCAACAGATCCACATACACCAGGTTGACAGATAGTTATGCTTCATGCTGCAGAGACAGGTTATAATGCTACCCTGGGAGCTGAACTTCACTTGTCCTTTTCTTTTGGAGTAGCCCTGTCATTGCATGACACAAGGATACTGACTAGAACCTTGGAACTGCTGAATATGTGAAGCACTTCAGTTGACCAACCACCCTGGAATGACCCCACCCCTGTGCATCACACAGACACTGACCCTCCCCCACCCCCAGCCTGATGCCTTATCCCCACTGTAGTATGCATTACACACGCTTGGGCCACTAGAGAATCCCCACCTGTGCACAGTGTGCAGGTGACCAAATTATAGCTGAAGAAGCTATAGGAGACTCCATTACACTTCCAAGATGGAAACAAAGCTAATGCAGCCTACAAACTGACACCCTAAGACACATCTTCAGGAGAGAAACATTTACTATGGAAACCACTCTATGAAACAAGTAGAAAGAACTGATCCACCAAATGAGCAAAGAACAACGCAACAACAGAAGAAATATGAAAAAACAAGGTAAAACAATACCTCCAAAGAAAAATAGTAACTCTCTAGTTACAGAACTCAAAGAAAAAGATAATGATGAAATGTCTGGAGAAGAATTCAAAAGAATTGTTCTAAGAAAATTTAATGTGAAGCAAAAGTACCAGCACAAACAAATTGATAAAATTATGAAGATAATTCATTATGTGAATAAAAAAATTAGCAGAGACAAAGATTATGAAAAATTAAAAAAAAATTTTATTGGAAATAAAAATTGCAGTGAGTCAATAACCCAATAACTGACTAGCATAATAAAAAATATCTGAATTTAAAAGAAAGGTCTTTGGAAATAACTTAGAGAAAGAGGAAGATATACAAATTTAAAATAATGGACAAAACTACCAAGATTTATATAAAATCATTAAATGAACAAATAATAAAATTATGGAAATATCAGAAAGTGAAGAGGAGGAAAAACATCAAAAAGTATTCAGTTAGGTAATGTAGAAACTTTCTTAATCTTGGTGTAAAAAGTGAAAAGGAAATTCAGGTCTAGCCTGCCCTTTAAAGGATCCAAATAAATTTGACCTAAGTAAGTCATCCCATTTTTGTACTCTAGACTGTCAGAAGTTAAGGCAAAGAAAGAATTCTAAAACAAGTGAAAAGCCCCAGATCACATTTAAGAGAACCTTATTAGTCTATGGGTAGATTTCTCAGAAGAAACCCTACATGTTAGGAGAAAAGAGGGATAACATTTTCAAAATTGTGGGAGTAAAAAATGAAGAAAGAGAGAAAGAAAACTGCAAGCCAAGAATACAATACTCAGAAAGGCTATTTTTCAGAAACACAAAAAACATAAACACATTGATTTTCTAAGATAAGCAAAACCTTTGAGAATTCCACACCACTAAATCAGACTTAAAACATATAATTAAAGATATTGTATGTATAGAAGTGAAAGTAAGATGACTATCCTGATGAAAATAGTTAAAAGTATAAAATCCACCAGAAGTGAAAATGTAGGAGACAAAAAGATTTAAATCTTATCAAAAAGAAAATCACCACTAATCAGAGAGAACACTTAACCTTTGGCATTTTGGGATCAGCTTATTTTACTTAAAAGAACAAAGGAATAGACAAGTGGGAAGGAAATGGAAGAAGGAAGAATGAAATAGGGAAATGGAGTTGGGGAAGATGGGGAGGGAAAGGGGGTGGCTATAAATACTCTATGGTATATTTTACTTCCCTGTGAAGCTAAATAATACTCACACAGGTATTTAAAACTAGAAATTTAAAAATAAGTATTATATATGTATATACACATTAATATGTGTAATTGAGACGACTGCAGTAAAGGTATGAAACCAGGAAGTAGGCAGATTTTTGATTCGCATTTCTCTGATTACCAATGATTTAGAACACTTTCTCATGCATTCATTGGCTTGCCTAATTTCCTCTGTTAAGAAGTTTATGCTTATCTATCTGGACCATTTTATTGATTGGATTGATTTTGTTTTTGTTATTGAGCTTTTTGAGTTCTTTGTAAACGTTGGGTATTAGTCCTCTGTCAGAGGGATCACAGGCCATGATTTTCTCCTATTCTGTAGGTTGCCTCTTTTGCCTCTTGTCTCTTTTAACTAAATCCTTGACTGAGCAACAGTTTTTTATTTTTAATTTAATGACATCCCACTCTAAGTTCTTGAGTTTAATAATTTTGCTTTGGGAATATTATTAAGGGAGTCTTTGGCAACCCCCACTTGCTGAATTAATTGCTGGTCCTAATTTTTCTTCTATCAATTGTATGGTAGCTGGTTTACTTCCTGACTCCTTCACGCATTTAAATTTGATTTTTATGCTAGGTGAGAGATAAGGATCTAATTTCAAATTTTTGCAAGTGGTTGTCCAGTTTGACCAGTATCATTTGTTGAATAGACTGTGTATCTATCATGTTATATTTTGATCCCCTTTGTCAAAGATCAGATGTTTAAAGACTTGTGGGTTTGTCTTAGCATCTTCTATTCTATTGCATTGTTTTTCATTCCTATTTTGAAACCAGTACATTGCTGTTTTTAATACTACTGCTCTATAGTATAATTTTAGATCTGGTATTGCAAAACCACCTGTTTTGTCTTTCTTGCTTAGTTAATGTTTTGGCTATTCTGTGTTTCTTGTTGTCCCATGTGAATTTGAGAATTGCTTTTACTATATCTGTAAAGAATGAAATTGGTATCTTGATGGGGATTGCATTGAATCTGTGTAGTGGTTTTGGTAGAATGGGCATTTTATTTATATTGATTCTGCCTAACCAAGAACATGGAACATCTTTCCATCTTCTCAAGTCTTCTGCAATTTCTATTTTCAGTGTTCAATAATTTTTCTTGTTGATGTCTTTTGCATCTCTTGTTAGATTAATTCCCAAGTATTTTTTTTACAAGATATTGTCAATGGGATTGATTTCCAGATTTCTTCTGCCCTATTATTGTGAGTATATAGTAAAGCTATTGATTTATGGGTCTTGATCTTATATCCTGCTACTTTGCCAAAACTGCTTATAAGCTCGAGCAGTTTTCTGGTAGAATTTTTTGGATCTTCCAGATATAGGAGCACATCGTAAGCAAAAAGATTTAGGTTGAGTTCCTCTCTTCCTATTCTTATCCTTTTGATTTCCTTCTCTTGCCTGATTGCTCCAGCCATGGTCTTGAGAACTATATTAAATAAAAGTGGTTAGAAATGGAAGACTTGTCTTGTTCCCAAGTTTAGTGGAAATGCTTTCAACTTTTCTCCATTTGGTATTATACTAGTTGAGGGTTTGGCATACATGGCCTTCACAAAGTTAAACTCCATTGATCCCAATTTTCTCTAGAGTTTTTGGATCATAAATGGGTTCTGGATTTTATCAAAGGCCTTTTCTACTTCTACTGAGATTAACATATGATTTTTGTACTTAATTCTGTTTAAGTGTAGAATTACATTTAGTCATTTGTGTATGTTGAACCAGTATTGCATACCTGGAATTAAGCCCACTTGATTGTGAAGAATTACCTTCTTGATGTGTTTTAGCATATGGTTTGTAAGAACTCAATTAAGGATTTTTGTGTTGATGTTCATCAGGGATAATGGTCTGTAGTTTTCTTTTGTTGATGTGTCTTTGTTGGTTGTTGGTATCAGAGTTATGATTGCTTTATAAAAAGTGCTTGGGAGAGTTCCCTCTTTTTCAATTTCTTGGGATAGGTTAATAAGGAGAATGTTAGCTCTTCTTTAAAGGTGTGGTAAAACTCAGCAGGGAATCCATCAGGTCTTGGGCTTTTCTTCTTTGGAAGAATGTTAATTGGTGTATGGATTTCAGTGTCTGTTATTGGGCTGTCTAGGATCTAAATTTGATCCTGTGACAATTTGGGGGTGTTATATTTGTCTACAAATTTGTCCATGTCTTTCAGATTATCTGATAAAGAGGAGTATATATTTTCAAAATACGTTCTGATAATCTGATTTCAAAGGGGTCAGTGGTTATCATCTCCTATTTGTTGGCTTTTTGATGATTTGCTTTGATTCTCTCCTTATGTTATTTAGATTTGCTAGGGGGCCTATCATATTTATTTTTTCTAATAATCAGCTCTTTGTTTCATCAATTCTTTTGTTTTTTATTCTCAATTTCATAGATTTCACCTTTAATCTTCATTATTTCCTGTCTTCTGCTGGCTTTGGCATTAGATTATTCATTGTTTTGTAGAGATTTGAGTTGTACCATAAACTTATTTGTTTGGGATCTCTCATTTGTTTTTTTTTTTTTTTTTAGAATGTCAGTGAGAGAGACAGAGACAGAATCAATTTTTATTATGTTCTTCACATGGCCCTCATTGCTCTGACTTAGTTGTGTATGTGAGTGCTGGGGCTTGAACCTGTGTACTTGTGCATGCCAGGAAAGCTCTGTAACCACCAAGCCACTGCTCCAGCCCTCTCTCATTTTTAATGTAAGCATTCAGTCCTAAAATTGTCCACTTAAAAATGCTTTCATGCTGTCCCAGAGGTTTCAATATGTTTTATCTTCATTCTCATTTTCTTCCAAGAATTCCTTACTTTCTGTTATCATGTCTTCTTGGTCCATTCTTCATTTAATAGAGTGCTATTCAATCTCTCTGTGTATGTGTGTTTTCTCTGATGATTTTTGACGTCATAGCATCATGGTCTTATAAGATACACAGAATAATTTCTACTTTTTTATATTTGCTGGGATTTCCTCTGTGAACTAGAATATGATTTTGGAGAAAGATCCATTAGAAGAAGGTATACTGTGCCTAATTTGGAGTGAAATATTCTGTAGATGTCTGTTAAGTCTGTTTAATTTATGGTGTTATTTATACTGGAGATTTATTTATTTTGCTTTGACGATCTCTCTATTGGTGATAAAGGAGTATTAAAGTCTCCCAGTACTATCATGTTGAGGTCCACAAGTCGTTTTATATCTTGGAGTAATTTTTCCATATATTTGGGTACACTGATATTTGAAGAGTATATATTTACTATGGTCATATCTTCCTGTTGTATTGTTCCCTTTACTGGGATGTAGTGGCCCTCTTCATCTCTTCTGATTAATTTGTGTTTGACATCAACTTTGCTGGAAGTAAGAATTGCAACTCCAGCTTTCTTGGGCCATATGACTGGTAGTTTTTCTGGTTTTTTTTATTTTTATTTTTTGTTTTTTTTTTTAATTTTATTTTGCTTTGTTTGTTATTTAGATAGATGGACAGTGAGAGAAAGAGAGAAAAAGAGCAAATTTTTATTTAGTTTTTCATGCGGACTTCGCTGTTCTGACACTTCATTGTGTACATGGTGTTGGGGTTCAAACTCACAGTCTTGTGCATGCCAGGCAAGCACTATTACAGCTGAGCCACCACTCCAGCCCCTGGTACATTGTCTTCTATCCCTTCACCCTCAATCTGCGGATGTCACTGGCTGTAAATGGGTTTCCTATAAACAGCATATTTTTTTTTTATCCAATCTGTTAGTCTGTGTCTTTGATTGGTGCATTGAGACCATTCACATTCAGTGTTAGAATAGTTAAGTGGTTGTAGTCACATTCATTGTATTTGTTGGTAAGTTCTGTTCTGCCTTGGTCATCTATTGATAGCATGTAATTTTTTTGAATTTCCTTTGTGGGATTTGAGGAATGTTTGTTCTTCTATCTGGAGTTTATCTTTGAGGATTCTTTATAATTCTGGTTTTCTGTTCAAGAATGCTGCAAGTTTGATCTTATCATGAAAAATTCTTATTACCCCTCAATTTTGAAGCTGAATTTTGCTGGGTAAAATATTCTTTTTAAATGTTACATACATTCAGATGTGGAAAGATCTCCTTCTGTGATCTTCTTGCTTCCAGAGTCTGAGCTCAAAAGTCAGATGTGAATCTTGTAGATTTGCCTCTGAATGTGATTTGACATTTCTCTCTTGAAGATTTTAATATTCTTTCCTTGATTTTCCTGTTGTACATATGGAATATGATGTTTCTTGTTGATCTTCTCATTTGATTAGGCCTATTGGGTTTACTATAAGCTTTCTGAATGAGGATATTTGACTCTATTTTCTTTAACTATTTTATTGAAAATGTTTCTTAGTCCATTCATTTGCATTTCAATTTCTTTCCGCATCCCAACTACTCTAAGATTGTTTCTTCTCACTTCATCCCAGTGATTTTGAAAATTGTGCTCCTGTTCTGTGAGTTTTTTTTTTTTCCTTTTTGTCATCCATGTGCTGAAACTCACTCAGCCTGTCCTCATTGTCAGAAGTTCTTTCTTCAAGAGAAGAGGCTCTTATTTCTGTAGAAGTTAGTCTTTTTTAAAATTCTTTCATGGTTCCTCTGATTTGATCAACTGCAGATTTTAGCTCTATTACTTCCTTTTTGAGTATGTCTATTTCTTTGACAATAGTTTTTTATCGCTTGAGTTTTCTTACTTCATCCCTTCGTTATATCTTCTTTTAGTTCATTGTTCCTTTTAGTAATCAGATCATTGATGATTTTTTCAAGGTTTTCATCTCAGTCCATATTTGTGGCATTCTTTTTAGAGGAGTTGTGAGTTTGAGGTGAATTTTTTGTAGTTTGTTTCTTCTTTTTTGAAGAGCTTCTTCTGCATCTCTGAATTGAGATTCCCTGTGGGGAAGATTGGCATTTCTCCAGGTACTTTTTCCTTACAAGTTAAAGGGTTGGATCAGCCCACCCCTCTTTGATGATCACCTTCTTCCTGATGCTGCTTCTGCCTGGGTCCTTGTTGTGTTCCAACTTTTGGATCTAGGCTCAAGGTTGCAGAGCTGAGCATGGGTTGTCCTGGGCACCTGCCCAGTGAGGACCAGAAGGGGCCTGAGTCATTCCTTCAGCTGGGCAGCATCTGTTCCAGACAGGGGACCCAGCAAGGGGTGTTCTAAGTGCCTGTAATCTGGGACCAAAAGAAGCCCGGGCCAGCACATGGGATATCAGATAGGTGCAGGCTGCTCTGGGTGGGGATCCCCCTCTGGTCCTCATTCCTCTTATTCAATACAACCATGGAAGTCTTATCCAGAGCACTTGGACAAGAAAAAACAAATACCCATAAGCTTTAAGAGAAAAAAATCAAGTAATCCCTATTGGAAGATGACATGGTTTCAAATATAAAAAAAAATTACAATCAATAATCAACAAGCTGAGTGAAGTTGTGGAATATGAAATCAATGTAAAATATCAACAGCATATTTATAAAGTAATATTAAGCTTTCTGAGACAGAAATCATGAAAATAGTCACATTTATATTAACTAGAAAAAGAAACATAGGAATACATTTAAATAAAGAAGTGAATCACTTATAATAAAAATTAAATTGTAAAACATTGATAAAATGAACTGAAGTCACAAAAATGTGGAATGTTAACCCATGTTTAGAGATTAGAAAAAATAATAAATTTTATGATGCCCATATTACTTAAAGCAACCCTATAAAAATGTCAATGCCATTCTTCAAAGAAATTGAATAAAATAAGCTTAAAATTATTTTTGAAGCACAAAAGATCAAGGATATCCAAAGCAATCTTGAGCAAAAAGAACACAGCAGGAGGTATGAAGGTACCTTATCCCAAGTCATGCTACAAGCTTGTAGTAACCAAGACATAGTAATGTCATAAAAACCAATATATAGACCAAAGGACTACAACAGAAATCCCTGAAAACAACATTCATGCAGCTGCAGTCAATAAATTTTAGTAAAGCTGCCAAAAATATACACTGGCAAAATACAGCCTCTGTAATATAGTGCTGGGAAAACTAGATATACATGAATAGAATAATAAAATGACCCACATATCTTACAACTTAGAAAAATCTATTCAAAATGGACCAAAGACTATCAACTACTCAACTAGTAGAAGAAAACAGTATAGACTATGATTTTTTAATAGAATATCTCTAATAAATATAGGCAAGTGAGGTTGTTTTTCATCTGAGAAGTTACTGCACAGCAAAGAAATTATCAACAACATGAAAAGACAATTTTATACAATATGAGAAAATATTCACAAACTATTCATCTGACAAAGAACTAATATTCAGAATACATAAGAGACTCAAAAAACTCAACAACTATAAACCAAAACATCCAATTTAAGAATGGGCAAAATTTCTGAATAGATATTTCTCAAAAGGATAAATTACAATGGCCAAAATGTATAAGAAAAATACTTAGTAACACTAAACATCAGAGAAATGAAAATCAAAACCACAATGAAATATCACATCACTCAAAAATTATTATTATCCAAGAAACAAAAAATAACAAATGCTGGTGAGAATTCAGAAAAAAAGATGAACTCTCATAGTAATGTAGATTAGCAGACATTATGGAGAACAATAGATAATTTCCTCAAAAAAACTAAAAATAGATCTATAATAACATCAAATAATAATTATATATTCTTTATGCCTGTATTCCCACGTTTATTATAGCAGTATACAGCAGCCTAGATAAAAATGCAAACTAAGTGTCTACTAATGGATGAATAAGTTAAGGAAATGTGATGTGAATGAGTACACATGCACATGCATACACACATACACAAGCATTGAGGAATATTATGCAGCCTTAGAAAAGAATAACATCCTTATATTTTCAGAAAAAGATGAAACTGTGGACATTGTACAGTGAAATAAACCAGACACAGAAGGACAGACACTACATGTTGCCTCGACTAGCGAAGCGGCAATAACAACACGTACACGCCTGTTGCTTGCTTGCGGAGATCTATCGCGCGCTCTCTCTTTATTCAGGAAGTTGCACCATTTATATAAGGCAGGTAACCCAATCAGTAGGTTGTTGCTACGAGGAAGAAAACTCTGCTGCCGGCTC
>PVKS010014163.1:0-49001 GCA_004027875.1 Aplodontia rufa | reverse complement strand
GGAGTCTAGAGATTGGGAAGATGGGGGAACCATCCCAGAAGCTGATGTCATTCCTCCACGAGCTACCCATTTAACGCATGAGTTCTTCTGGGGGAAACAGGTAAAACCCAAGGTGGTCATCCTGGCATTACCCCTGGATAACAAAGTTTATATACATGGATTGCTACTGTTTTGATAATGTTTCCCCCTCAACTGTATCTATATATACTTCTAATAAAAAAAAAGAACAATCATTCCTGAGATCCTCCCTTTCAGACCCCAGCCACCATGCTAAGTGGACTCTCAAGTCACCTTTGAAGGCGGTGTGTAGGCGTCTCAGTTGATTGCTGCAGCTAAGTTCTCAGTAGAGTTAGCATCAATTACCAGCCATACAGGGGCTGGAGAGGCAACTCAGCAGTGGAGCACTTACTTAGCATCCACAAGGACCCCGGTCAATCTCCAGCACCAAATACACAACTAAGCGGAGGAAAAACAAAAAACAGTGAAAAAAATTAACTCTCTCTTAAAAAAAAATCAGCCATATAAACAGGATATCTTAAGTTTGTATCCAATCATGTGTTCGATGACTGCATCCCCAAACCACATTTGAACACAACCACACAAGATCCCAAGTGACAACTGCTGAGTTGATTCCAATCAACTCACACAATCAGAGGAGTGACAGAAAAGAACTCCAGGGGCTGAAGTGGTGACCCAGTGGTTCAGCGGTTCAGTGCTTGCCTGGCATGTGCAAGGACGTGAGTTAGAACCCCAGCACCACATACACAACAAAGTGCTGGAGCAATGAAAGCCACATGAAAAACGAAATAAAATTGATTTTCTCTCTCTCACTCTTAAAAAAGAAAGAAAGAAAAAAAAATAAAAAAGAAAGAAAGAAAGAAAGGAAGGAAGGAAGGAGAACCCTAAAGAAGTTGTCTTCGTCACCCAGGAATCTTGCTTGAGAGAAAGCACAGCCCAGCCTACCTTTCTGCCCCTCTCCTATTCTAGATGTGATAAGAACTGTGACAGATGACAGTTGGCACCTTCCACTAGTTCTACTCATCCAGATGGAAATGGAAAGCAGGATTTAATTATGGAGTGGTTGAACATTCAACAAATGTTTGTATGAAAGGACTTTTGTTTGCTCTGTGCAAATAACCAGGTAGGTTTTATTTGTCAATTCTCTTGTCTTTGTTTTTCTTTTTGTTATTGTTATTGCTATGGAGTAAATGTGGCAGAAGAAAGGAAATAGCATCCTCTGAAGATGTATGGAATTCTCTGTTTATTTTCCTGGGGTCCCATTTTTAGGTGAAGGGTGGTTGTCAAGAGGCACTTGAAAGTTGGATGAGTGCGTTCTAGATGCCCAGGAAGTGATGAGACTTGAGAGTGGGACTACAGCTGGTCCAGCCAGGAGGGAGTGCCTCAGCTTAGGAAGTATGCAGTTCTGGCCTACATGTGGCCTAACTCAGGGCAGGGCAATCAAGAGCACAAAACACACACAGATGCAGAAATGGGTGTGGCCTTGTGCTGCTGGAGGATGGGGATTTGAATACACACGAGGAAATCTATATTGATAATTACAATGATATACATATATACAGCAAGATGAATGTAGACATTATATGTGCATTTATAGAGAGAGAGTGTGTGTGTTAGGTTATTTACCTGTGTATATATGGCACATACAAGTATTTGCATAGTAGGTAGATGTTTTTCCTAGTGAGATAGGGCTGAGGTACAATGTTGAGAAGAAAAATAGTTTCTAAAATATTTGTAAAAGTTTAGTTATCTTTTCAATACCAATTATGATTATGGGAACTGCCAAGCAACCTGAGCATATGAGAATATTCCCTTTTTTTTTGGTGCTGGGAAATTTGAAATCAGGGGCACTTTGCCACTGAGCTACATCCCCTGTCGTTTTCATTTTTTAATTAAATTAATTAATTTGTAGTGTGAATTGAACTCACGGGTGTTTATCCACTGAGCTATATCCTCAGGGTTTTTATTTTTTATTTTGAGACAGGGTCTTACCAAGTGGCTGAGGTTGGCCTTGAACTTGTGATCCTCCTGCTTCAGCCTCCTGAGTTGCTGGGACTACAGTTACGTGCCACCACATCTGACCATATCTGAGAATATTCCTAATGTCAAATTTAAGAATTGGTTGGCAAATCTGGGTGTGTTGGTGCACTCCTATAATCCCAGTGAATCAGGAGGCTGAGGTAGGATTGCAAATTCAAGGCCAGTCTCAGCAATGTAGTGAGACACTATTTCAAAATAAATAATGAAAAAGACTGCCTACAGTGGTAAGACCTGGAGTTCAATCCCCAATACTAAAAAAAAAAATAATTGGTAGGCAGAATAGCATGTGTAATGTAAGTGTGACTATATTAAAAATAAAAAGATGCTCCAATGACAAAAACTGAGATGCAATATGTAAAATATGCAAAG
This sequence comes from Aplodontia rufa, assembly GCA_004027875.1. Classification (NCBI taxonomy): domain Eukaryota; kingdom Metazoa; phylum Chordata; class Mammalia; order Rodentia; family Aplodontiidae; genus Aplodontia; species Aplodontia rufa. The sequence goes on along the minus strand of PVKS010014163.1, from coordinate 46,574 downwards.
AATGTGTTAGGAGAGTGAATTTGGGGTGATTATTTTTATTTACAAATTTTTATTGTTTTTTTGCAATGTTTGTGAATAAACACAATTACAAGTAAAAGTTGAATACCTGGATGTGGTGACAAGCACCTATAGTCCCAGCTACTTGGGGGGCTGAAGCAAGACGATCACTTGAGCCCAGGAGTTCCAGGGCTCAAGAAAAAGAGATAAAAAAAGATAAAACTGGGTGGAAAATAAAGAGCAAGGGGTTGGGGATTTAGCTCAGTGACAGAGCACTTGCCTAGCATGTGCAAGGCCCTGAGTTCGGTCCTCAGCCCTAAAAAAAAAAAAAATAAATAAAATAAAATAAAGCGCAAATTAAGCCCCCCAAATTTAAAAATCTGGTTCATCCGAGTAGGGACGGTAGTTTGCTATGCTGCTGTTCTGATTGTCTCAAGACCCAGGAGACACTAGGTTTGGCATCTAAGTTCACTGGAGCAACTTTACAGCATTGTGATGGGCAGACGCTGACATGGAGGTTTTCTGAGTCTGTCTGCAGGAAATCGGGCCAGAAATTAAACATAAGAAAGCACTGACTCATCCATGCTCCTGCTTCCTCATTTAATAACTGAGCCCCACACTTGGGCTGTACATAGCCAAAGCACTTTGACCCTCCACTGCTCTGTGTTAGAACTATCTACATGCCCAGAATACCCCTTAGACGACCCATCCTTGTGTAGATCTGTGATAGTCTCAAAGACAACTCCACCCTTCCCCAGGTCCAGGAATCAGGATAAGGGTCATGGATAATCTCGAAATATTGTGAATAGGAGCTGAGACTATGAAATAATTGGAAAAATATACTGAGATGTCCAGATTGCAGAGGCCCTGAAAGTACACCTTAATTACAAGGACAGAAGCATATTGTCTAAGGATTTTCTTTTTTGTACCAGGGATAGAACCCAGGGATGCTTAACCACTGAGCCATATCCTCAGCCCTTTTCATCTTTTTAAATTATGAGACAGGGTTTCACTATGTTGCTTAGGGTCTTGCTAAATTGTGAAGCTGGCTTTGAAATTACAGTCCTCTTGTCTCAGCCTCCCAAGTCACTGGGATCACAAGTGTGGGCCACCACACACAGCTCTAAGGATGTTTTTAAAGGGCTGTGCCACACCTGTCTTTAAGGTTCCTCCTATCCTGCCAAATATGAGAATGTAAAGAGAAACATCTTGATCTCAGCACCACTTGGTGGGTCACTAAAGTGACTTTCATTGCTTTTTGTGCATCCTCTCCCTACTCCCAATCGGTCATACCTACCACCAGGCAATGATCTTCCTACAAATTTTAATATATCTCTTCCCTGCTCAAAAGTCAAGAGCTCCCCAGTGTCTGTTGAATGGTCAGATCTCTTTTTCTAGCCCATCAGTACCTGAAACTATCCAACTCTCCAGCTTGGTGACCTCAGTCAAATCAATGGAGTCAGCAGCTGTGCAGAGGCAGCCATGGAGTCCTTCCTCTTCAAAGCTGACCTAATCTAGCTTGGGTCCTACAATTCTTTTTTTCTTTTTTTTGTATAAACAAACTGAAAAAAAAATGACCGTATGCATAGTAGATCCCCTTGTAAACGGAGGAGACATGTGGGAGAACTGCCAAGGCAAGGGCAGGAGAGGATGGCATTGATCAAAGATAATACTTTCAAACTGGTTTTCTGAAAACACTCACCTGGGAGGTGTCAGTAGGTGCAAATCAATCTGAGGTACACAAACACATTTACGGTTCTGAAAAATCTTGTGTTTAAAATGATTTCCATCTTAAGCCAGTCTCTGTCACATGCACCTGACACTATACAAATGCAATTTATATTTATTGTTTTGTCTGATCAGAACAGTGTCTTTCTTAATCATTTGGGAAATGCTTCCCCTCTTTCTAATAGTGTAGTGCTTGGGGATCCTGCAGGACCCCATTTCTCTGTTCTGGTTCTAGAGGACGACACAAGATCCATGTTGGCTTGAAACTGGCAGGGGAGAACCTTTGTCCTTACTGGTCATGAGACTGTAAGAACAAGCGCTTGAAGCATCCTGAGGATCTAATTCCAGCCTCAGGAGGAGCAGGCAGTGCATGAAGGACATAGCCCACAGCCACTGGTGCCTCTCCCAGCCTGCCTGGGAAGGGAGACAACATCTGGAGTCAGTGCTGAGTCAGAATGAGAAGCCAGGCCCCCGGATAGAGGACTATTCAGGTACAGGAGTCCCCAAGTTCTCTTGAACTGTAGCTGACTTGAGTAGAATTTTTAAATTTGCACTGTTCAGAGTCTTGAATGATTCATTAGCTCTTTTTGGAAGTGCCCTTGTTTTGAGGTCATTTTAAGGAGTTCTTTAAATATCCTGAATGCTCTATTTTATAAGGGTAAATCAAAAAGAATCTCTTCCTCTGGGGATGAGGGGAAGAGGGAATTAGTGCTTCCTGAGTATAGAGCTTGTTTTGCAAGATAAAAAAGTTGTAGAAATGCTGCACGACAAAGTAAATGTATTTAACACCATTGATCCGTGCACTAAAAAAACTGAAGTTTAATGTTATGTGTTTCTTATAACAATTTTCAAAACCACAGAGAGGGCTGGAGAGGTGGCTCAGTGTAGGGCATTTGCCTGGCACATGCGAGGTCCCAGTTTCAAACCCTAGCACTGCGTACACAAATCAATAAATAAAAGGAAAAACAAAGAAAACAATACAATTAAATAAAAAATAAAATAAAAACCATGTAGAATGCAGGTGTATGCAGTTATCTAAATGCAACAAGCAGTACAGTTAAAATGGGTACATTTTGCATCTAGGAACATGTGACAACTAATCCCCTCATTATGTAAAACTATGATGCACTAATAAAAATTAAAAATAAACATGGGTGCATTTTATGATTACATAAATTGTGCTGGTAAAACCGATTAAATATAAAAGAAAAAGGATGCTTTCCTTACAGGGGCCCAACTTCATGACATCTCTGAGATCATGTTTCAGATTTTAGGACTGCAAACATTGCCCAAGCTCCCAACACCTTTACTGGACAGGGAGTAACCATGCTCTGGTTATTAAATCCAAGAGGGTGGCATGATACAGTGACTGGGCAGACAACCATGGAATACTGTCATATGGATGGACCTGCCAATGTGTAGATGCCTGACATACTCTCTGACATTCTTTAAATTCATTTATTCATTTTCTCAATGAACATTTACTTAGCAGCTTTCGTCTGACAGGAACACAGTAACCAAAACATGTACAAATCTGTGCCCTTGTGAGTTACCTTCTAGTAGGGGGAATATACATAAATAAAATAAATGAGAAAAATGTGATAGATGGTGGTAGGAACTAAGGAGAAAAATAAACCAGAATCAGGTTAAGGAGACTTGGAGATAATATTTGAGCAATGACATCAAGAGTAGACCACAGACATCAACATCGCTGCCCTGACGCAGATTAGAAAGGAAATTAACACAGGAGAAAAGGAAGGATGCCAATACATCAATTGCACACAGCCAAGGTCAGTGTCAAGAGTGTGTGACCTGTGTAGTCACACAGGGACCTACACTAGGATTTTTACTGTTCTGTCACCATCTTGAAATTGAAAAAAAATTTTTTTAAAGGAGACCCTGCATTTTCTTCTTTTTTCTTTTTCTTTGTTCATTTTTGAATCCAGGGGCCTTAACGACTCAGCTGCATCCCTAGCCCTTTTTTAAATTTTATTTTGAGACAGTCTCCTTAAGTTGCTAAGGCTGACTTTGAACTTGTGATCCTCCTGCCTTAGCCTCCAGAGTCACTGGGATTACAAGCCTGCACCAATGTATCCAGCTATACAGAGGATTTCTATCTCAAACTCTATGTTAATCAAGGGCCAGCTAAGGGCTCTTGTGTGCCTCATCCTTACTCCAGGATCAAGGCAGAGGGAAAGCCAAAATGAGTGAAACTGTCCTGGCTCTTTACAGAAGTGACACATGACACTTGAATTCACATGACTGGCCAGGGCAAGTCACATGATTGACATCCATCTTTAAGGGATGAAGAGGCACAATTCAAAGTTGAGTAGAGAACTGGGCACATTTGTTAATCAGTTATTCTAACACCATGTATTAATTGATCCACACTTTCCTAGTGATTTAATTATCTAGTTATCATTTGCTAAATTTTTATTAATATTTGAGCTTCTTTTTGGATAGATTTTTTGCTTCATTGAATTACACTGTTTTGTCTTCTGTGGCTTTATACCATTTAATGTCAAAGAGGGTAAGTATTCCCTCAAGAGTCTCGTTTGAAATCTTTTCTATTACCATATTTTTTTAAAGAGAGAATCAATCTTATTTAGTTTTTCATCTGGTTTTCGTTGCTCTGACACTTAGTTGTATACGTGGTGTTGTGGTTGGAACCTAGGTCCTTGCACATGCCAGGCAAGTGCCACAACCACTGTGCCACCACTCCAGCCCCTATTATCATATTGTTAATCTCTAGATAGATTTCAGAATCATTTAAGTTCCCCCTACTTCTCCTATGTTATTTGGATTGGAGTGGAATTGCATTTGTAGATAAACATATTTCTTTACAATTTTGAGACTTACTAGTTCAGTATTTTTTACATATCTCAAAATGTTTTATGATTTTTGTCAAGTGTATTCAGTAACTTTCTATTAATTTAACATCCAAGTACTTTGTTTTATAGTTATAGTGAATGAGATTTTTATTGTTTTATTAAACATAAAAATAAACATTGCCAATAAACACTGTGGTAACTAAATATTATTCTACTATAGTATAAACACTCAATTTTGATGTTCTTTGCTACATGCATCCTATTAAATTCTCTTTTTAGTGCCAACTTCTTTTTAAAAACATCCTTTTGGAGGCTGGAGCGGTGGCTCAGTGGTTACAGCATTTGCCTGGCAGGCACAACTGAGTGTCAGAGCAACAAAAGCCACATGAAGAACTAAATGAGGTTGATTCTCTCTTTCTCTCACCGTCCCTCTGTTTTGCATGTGACTTTCATTGCTCCAAAACCTCGAAAACGAGACCTCGTTGTGTACGTGGTGCTGGGGTTTGAACCTGCATCCTTGCACATGCTAGGCAAGCATTGTAACCGCTGAGCCACTGCTCCAGCCCCCCAACCCTTTAAAAATAAACAGAAACATCCTTTTGGAGTTCGGTGTGGTGCTGCAAACCTATAATCCCAGCTACTTGGGATTCTGAGTTAGCAGGACCACAAGTTGGTGGACAGCCTGGGTGATTTAGTGAGACTGTCTCAAAAAGTAAAAGAAAGCTGGGATGTAGCTCAGTGGCAGAGTGTGCGGGGTTCAATTCTTAGCCCAACAACAATAAAAAAAAAAAAACCCTTGAAATTTGGCTTTAAAAAGTGAAAGACTAATAATAATTTATAGATTGCAACCTGAAAAAAGCAAGTTTTTAAAAATTTTTTTGTGTTTGTTTGTGGTACTAGGAATTACACCCAGAAGCACTCTAGCACTGTTATATCCCCAGCCTTTTTTCTTTTTCTTTTCTTCTTCTCTTTCTTTAGGGTCTTGCTAAACTGCTGATGCTGATCTCAAACTTTCGATCCTTCACTCTCAGCCGCCCAAGTAGCAGGGATTATAGGCACACATCACTGACTGCATGACTTAGCCAATTCTCTACTTCTCATTTCTGTAGCAAGAGTGAAACTTGCCATGTTAGTGGGTAGGCCTTTCATTTCCACTATTTCCTAGAACTTCATGATTTCTGTCCAGGCTAGCAGTAGCTTGGGTATTCTGTGCCTACTGATTTAGGGACAGGGTGACACAGCAGAATGTAGGAAAAGGCAGTCAAGTTCTAAATTCTTTATCAGATTTCAGATTTCAAACAGTAGATGAAGAGGTGACCAAACCCATATACCAGGTTACTTAGTGAGGCCCCTGAACCACTGCTGGTCCCTGAGCTATTTGTTACAGTTATCAAGAACAAACACGTAGGGCTGGAGAGGTTGCTCAGTGGTGACAGCACTTGTCTGGTATGTTCTAGGACCTGGGTTCAAACCCTAGCACCAAATATACAACTTAGTGTCCAAGATAAAAAAACCAGATGAAAAAATAAAATCGATTCTCTAACAAAAATTAAAAATTAAAAAATAAACACTTAGGGGCTGGAGCGGTGGCTCAGCGGTTTCGGCGCTTGCCTGGCAAGCATGAGGAACCAGGTTTGAACCCCAGCACCATGTATGCAACAAAGTGTTGGAGCAACTAAGGCCATGTGAAAAACTAAATAAAGTCGTTTCTCTCTTTCTCTGTCTCTCTCACTGTCCCTCTCTTAAAAAAAATAAAAAAATAAACAGATGCTTTTCTACATGTTTCACAATATCCAAGGTCATGATTGGCAAACTCATTTCACTGAACAGCTTTTAGGCCAAAAAATTAATCCATGACAACTGGAAGCACACAGAACTGGTCCATCAGCACAGATTGCTTGATAATAGCTTCTTTAAACTAACTATAAGTCTCTAGATTCGGAGAGGAGAGTTAGAAAGAAACAAGTGGGTTAAAAATTGTAATGTGAGCCAGGCCAGGTTGTGCACACCTGTAATCCCAGTGATTATGGAGGCCGAGGCAGGAAGATCCCAAGTTCTAAGTCAGCCTGAGCAACTTAGCAGAGACCCTTCTCCAAATAAAAAGAACTAAGGATGTAGACAGATCAGGGGCAGAATGCTCCTGAGTTCAATATGCAATACCACAAAAACAAAACAAAACAAAGAAACCCTTAAACCAAAACAATAACAAAAAATCTGCCTCTTGTCCCCATGCCCTGAAAGTCCAAGCATTGCCATGAATGGATGGTGTTGATTAGGAGAGGAGAGTTGCATGCAGGAGAACAAGACACATACTTGACAGGCTGGGAAACTGGAATCTGAAAAACCCATCCTTTTCCTTCTTCAGTTCTTCTTTTTTTTTTTTTTTTTTTTGGTACTAATGCTTGAACGCAGCGGCATTTAACCACTAAATCACATCTCCAGCCCTTTTTTTTTTTTATTTTGAGGCAAGACCCTAAATTGCTTAAGGCCTAATTTTCTGAGGCTGGCTTTGAACTTGCAATCCTCCTGCCTCAACTTCCAGGACCACTGGAATTATAGGCCTGCACCACTCTGCCATGTGGCATATCCTTTTTCTAAGTAGAGTCTGGGTAGCAGCAAGTTCCTATCAATTCTTTGGGAAATGAAAAGGGTATGGGTGCAGCTGGGCAGCCCCCATGACATGGGGCTGGGAGCAGCAGAATGATTTGCCATGTGTCCATAAGGAACACAGAAGCAGTGAAGATCCTTGAACAGGTGGTAATCCCAGTGGCTTGGGAAGGTAAGGCAGGAGAGTCACAAGTTCAAAGCCAGCCTCAGCAACTTAAATAAACCCTATCTCAAAATAAAATATGAAATGGGCTGGGGATGTGTGGCTCAGTGATTAAGACCCCCTGGGTTCAGTTCTTGGTACCAAAAGTAAAAAAAATCCTTGAAAAATTCCAAGTAGACAAAAAGACCACTTAATGCTCCTACATGTCCAAATGGGGCACAGAAGGAACTAAGAGAAATGGACTTGCAGAAACTTCACAGCTGAAAATAAGAACTAGTTCAGCTACCTGTGTGAACCAAGACCTGCAATCTGGATGAGACAAACTACTTAGCAAATGCCACTATGGGCACTCAAGGGTCATATGCTTTCCTTGACACTATGTGACACCCTTGTCCCCAAATGAGACTGCAAAGCTGTCAGGATGAAGAACATTCCCATAATGACCAAGAGTAAATTTCCATCACCTGGGGGGGAATGATGACTCATGCCTGAAATTCAATGGAATTTTTTTAAGTAGAAGAAAAAATTGGAAGGTCTTCTTTCTTTCAAACTTGAATCTGGGCTGAGATTAAGGCCTGCTCTGGCTCTGTTTAACCAGAATGACAGATTATGCCTGTGCTTTTCCCTTATTTTGATTTTAATGGTAATGTATCTGGTATTTTACTGTTAGTTATGATATTTGCTATCAATTCCTCATAGTCTTAATGATGTTAAGGCCCACCAATTTGACATTGCATAGGGCTTTGTTTTTAAATATTAAAGCAAGATTAGATGTTGAATTCAATCTAATCCCTTTTTGGAATCTCTCAATATGGTCATGTAATTTTTCTCCTTCACCTATTAAGGTAATGGAGTACATGGATTTTTTTTTTTTTGACCACAACATCAGGGATTTATTTATAGATTCTCAATTTTGTTTCTTAGATCAATACAATATCCTTATGCCGGCACCACAGTGTCTTGACTATTGTCACTTTGTGAAAGTTTTCAAATCAGAACACGTGAGTCAGCTTTGTACTTTTTCAAGGGTGATGATCAGCTGCACTTAGAAATGTGATTTAAGGCTGGCTTGTCCATTTCCAAAAATACATTACCAAATGATGGCACCAGTTCTTATTTCTAGTCCACATACTCAGTCACATACACATGGAACTTTTCTTCTGATTACATTTGTTTATTTCTTTGATACAAAGGTTGCTTTCTCTAGAACTACTCTGTTTCAGATGCTCAGTCCATGGTCAGCTGTCTCCATAGCTCTGGAGCCAAGATGAGGCAGAAAATATCATGGCAGTGATAACATGGCTGAAGCAGCAGCTCAGAGCATGGCAACCAGGAAGCAGAGAGCTAGAGTTCAAAAGACCTTTGACTTTGCCTATTTGTTTGAATCCACAGAGAGGCCTTAGTGTCTTATAATTTATTTACAATCTTAAACATAAAAATGTATAGGTTGAGTTTGGTCTGTACATTTTTTACACACTTATTTGGACAAGCTTTGATAAGGAGGTTGTACTAGGCTTGTAAAATGATGATGCTTTTAAACTTTTTTTCATATTTTAAATTCTAGAATGTAAGACTACCTACAGGGTTTCTTCAAGGTGTATGAGAAAATTTCCACAATATTATCCAACTGGGTCTGAAAATTTGGAAGAGTAAAACTTTCAATGTCCCATTTCCTGTCCACCAGAGTTGATCTGCCTGAGTAATTGGTATTTACTTTTTCCATTTGAGTCAATTTTATCATTTTAATTTTTTAAAAAAATATATTATCTTGGGATTGGTTGGGGATTTAGCTCAGTGGCAGAGCGCTTGCCTAGCACGTGCAAGGCCACGAGTTCGGTCCTCAGCCCTGAAAAAAAAATATACATGTATATATATATTTTTTTTTCTTGGGGCTGGAGCAGTGGCTCAGCAGTTACCGTGCTTGCCTGGCAAGTATGAGGATGCAAGTTCAAACCCCAGCACCACCTACACAACAAAGTGTACGGGCAATGAAAGCCATGTGAAAAAACTAAATAAAACTGATTCTCTTTCTCTCTTACTGTCCCTCTCTCTCTTGAAAAAAAATTTTTTTCTTTTTTCTTCTGTACTGGGGATTGAACCCAGGGGTGCTCTACCGCTGGGCTATATCGCCAGCCCTACTTTTTTTATTTTGAGACAGGGTCTCACTAAATTGTTAAGACTGCCTGAACCTTGCGATTCTCCTGCCCCAGCCTCCCAGGTTGCTGGGATTATACCATGCATAGCCAAAATAGTTTTTAAAAAATAAACTACCAATTGTGAAAATTGACTCAGAGGAGCCAGGTGTGGTGGTGCATGCTTATATTCCCAGCAACTCAGGAGGCTGAGGCAGGAGAATTGCAAGCTGGAGGCTAGGCTGGACAATTTAGCGAGACTCTCAGCAAATTAGCTAGTCCCAGTCTCAAAATTAAAGCAAATAAAAAGAACTGGTGATATCTCTCAGTGATAAAACACCCCTGCATTCATTGTCTAGTACAAACCAACAACCATTTTGGGTTGGAGGTGCAGCTGAATGGTAAGAGTACTTGCCTAGCATGAGGCCCTGGGTCCATGCCCATCCCCCAAACACAAAAGAAAAATTCATACCAATTTCTAAATACTTTCACATAAAGTTATTTTTGATATTCTGTTATCAGAGTGTCTCTCCCAGAATCCTGGAAGCAGTATTCTTTGAGTCCAGATTGTCCTCTCCCATGTCCTCTTTAATCTCCCATAAATAGACATCTTTTTGTACAAGTTTCCCCAAGTTAATGGTAGCAACTTTCCTGCTCCATTTCCTTTTGTGCTCCAGAATCTTTTCAGTATTGGAAATTGAACTCAGAGGTGCTCTACTGCTGGGCTACATCTATAGCCCTTCTTCAAACTTTGTTTTGAAACAGGGTCTTGCTAAGTCGACCAGGTTGGCCTCAAACTTGTGATCTTCCTGCTTCAGTCTCCTGAGTAGCTGGGACTACAGGTGTGCACCATGGTGCCCAGCTAAGAGAAAAAAAAAAGAAAAAACCCCACAATTTCTATTTGTCACTTATACCCCCCAAAAGTGAAAGGAAGACAGGAATGAAGGAACGGAGGAAGGGTGAGAGGAAGGGAAGGAAGATGTTGCCCATGTAAACTCATATTCTAACTGGAGGGAAAAAGGAAAAAGGAAGTAAGTAAATTAAGTGGTGTGTTACAGAGTGACAGTTGGAATGGAAAGGAGGAGTTGAGCAGACGGGAGAGAGTGCTGGTGCTAGGGATGATGTGATAATTTGTGGGCAGGTTGCAATAAAAGAGGCTGGGGCAGCCCTTACTGAGAACATGCAGTTTGAGCAAAATCTTGAAGGAGTAAAAGGGATTCTGAGGGGAGGAAGCGCTAAGGCTAAGGCCCTAGGATTGGATTGGGCCAGAAGTCAAGGATCATGGAGGCGGCGTGGCTGGAACAGACTGTAGAGAAGGCAGCACAGCAGATGATACCAGAGAAGTGAGGGTGGACGCAGCACGGTGACCCTGTCCTCCATGGCAGGCTCCTATGTGGAGCCACCAAAGGACTGAGAGATGATGACATATTTTACAGGATCCCTCTGATTGCTGTGCTGATAAGTGAGCATTTTATGTTGATAACAGCACATACTGAGATAATTAAAGATGTTATGGTTACAAAATAAAAACTGATTGCTATAAAATATAAGAGTCCTTGGATATTAGGAGAGTTAGAAGCAAAAACTGAGAAAAAAATTCCCATAAAGGACAAAATAGGAAATAGACATGTGAAAGAACGAAATTATCAAATAAATTAATTTCAGAAAATTCCCCAACAATAAAGGAAATGAGATGCAACAAAGGGCCCAGAGCATCTGGTACAATGAACAATGGCTGCTGGATAAAAATAAGTCAACAAGCCAGGCACAGTAATGCACGCCTGTAATCCTCACAGCCCTGGAGGCTGAAGCAGGAGGATTCCAAGTTCAAAGCCAGCCTCAGCAACTTAGTGAGACCCTAGGCAACTAGCAAGACACTGTCTCAAGATAAAAAATGAAAAGGGCTGGGAATGTGGCTCAGTGGTTAAGTGTCGCTGGGTTCAATGATATATATATAGTAGGTCAATAAGACACATTTGTTAAGTTTTAGAATACTGAAAAAGACACAAACATCCAGTGAGAAAAATAACAACAAAGGAAGAGCCAAGAGTCCGAGTGCTGACATCTTCACAGATGTCATGCAGGAAGCCTGAGGGCAATGTAATACACATCCTCATCTCAGGTAGAAGTCAGGGCAACATGTTCCTTCGTGGAAGGTTCTTGAAGATGCAATGAATGCAATACTAGGAATGGGAGTCAGTTTGGGCTTCTAACAGAAAAACCATGTCAACAAACAAGATTGCTACCTCCAGAGAAAACTAAAATTTGTGCCAAAAGGGGAAAGTATATCATCACATATATCCTGGCTTAATGTGAATAGGATGTGTGCATTCTTTGCAATGTCAGTATACTGATCCAACCAAAAATGGCACAATGATATGGACAAAACGGAGGGACTGGAAGTTATGCATCCATGGGAAAATGATCAGGGAACAGCTAAATCTCCATCTTCCACCTGATAAGGCCTAACAGAAAAATCATGAAAAGGGAATATAAATATTTCATATGAAGAGATCAAAGTCAATACTAAAAGATTTAGCTGGAAGAGCTGAGAGAAGGGGAAGATGAGTTGCATTTGATTACCGATTTTCAGGATAAGCCTGATCAAACTTTAAGAAAATGTGTATTGGGCTGGAGTGGTAGCTCAGTGGTTATGGCACTTGCGTGGCATGCGCTAGGACATGAGTTCAAATATCAGCACCAGGTACACGATGAAGGGTCAGAGCAATAAAAATCACATGAAAAGCTAAATAAAATTGCTTTTTTCTCCCTTTCTCACTGTTCCTTGCTCTTTTAAAAAATGTATGTTGATAATTTTAAGAAAAATAAAAGTTCATTTTTAGTTTTTGGTACCAGGGATTGAAACCAGGGGTGCTTTACCACTGAGCCACATCCTCAGTCCTTTCTAGTTTTTAATTTGAGACAGGGTTAAGTTGCTTAGGGCCTTGCTAAGATGCTTAGGCTGGCTTTGAACCTGCAATCCTCCTACCTCAGCCTCCCAAGTCACTGGGATTACAGGTGTGCACCATTGCATCCAGGGAGAAAAAATAAAATTTAAAAAGAAAACCACCATAGTTCTTCATTTGTTAGCAGGTCAGAACCTGGTCCTGTGTCACTTCCCATACCCCAGCTTACACATTTCAGATCAGAGCACCCATTACCAGTATTGGGCTAGCCTAAATCCCTTTCCCCATCTATCCAGGATCTAGTTCCAGTGAGACCATTTCAGATCCCGCTCAACCTCATTTCCTCTCCAATCCACTTACCGGTACAACAAGTTTTAAAATTACTCATTTGCTAATACTACTTACATTTGGGGCTGGAGATATAACTCAGTAGTAGCATGCTTGTCTCACATGAGCAAAGCCCTGAGTTTGATCCTTTCTACAGCAAAAAATAAATAAAATAAACAATTAAAAATAAAAAACTATGTATATTTGTCCAAGTAGTACAATATGGATCTCATTTTCTTTAAGTATGCTGCAGACTCCTGGAGGATGGGCATAGTGGGCAATTCCTTTTTGATGCCTGTAAAGTGCTGTGTCTGTAGAAAGTACTCAAAAAGTACTTCATGGATAAACTTAAAGGTAGGATTCAAGGTGAATAAATATGCAATTTTAAATCAAAGTTTAGAGTTATCTTGGTTTTTATAACCAAGGTTAGATTAAAGCTATGACTGATAATAGTTAAGACATGTGAGGGACTTAACTGTGTCAAGTCAGAGCTGCTTTCAAAGTTCTGTGATTTTGGTTAATGTTTAAGTTGAGCTGTTTTAATAATGAGATATTTTGCTCTTATGGTATTCCAAGTTTTAGTGACCTGGGTCTTGCTATGTAAATATAGGTCCACTGAGCTAACACCTGATGTGATTTTAAAGGCTTTGTGCTTGCCTGTTTTTCAAGATTGCAAAGTCCTAATCTCTGCAAATTATGTTCCTTCACTACCAATTTGATAAGACTGTTGGAGACAGAATGACTTTCTTGGCCTTTGCTAGAGGTGGGAAGAAGGAAATACCCAGGACAGCACAGTGGAAGAGCCTTATGAGTCAACGTTCAGAATGAGCAAGAGTTTTTTTTTTTTTTTTTTTGGATCCTGAGTCAAAATCATCTCATAGTTCTTTTGGACTCCCCATGGTTTCATTTCTCATTAAACAGAGAAAATTCTTGGCATTTTCTGACATCCCTCAATCAAAGTAAGCAAACAATAAAAGTGATATACCACATTAACAGAAAAACAAAAACTATATGATCATCTTAAAAGATGGAGAAAAAATTCAATATCCGAGAAAGAGGGACAGTGAGAGAGTGTATCAATTTTATTTAGTTTTTCAAGTGGCTTTCATTGCTCTGATACTTCATAGCGTACATGGTGCTGGGGTTCAAACCTGCGTCCCTGCTCATGGCAGGCAAGCACTGTAATTTGCTGAGCCACCACTCTAGCCCCTTCAATATCCTTTCTTAGAAAAAAATCTCAACAAGTTATAGAAGAATGAATCTCAACACAGTAAAAGTTATACATGATAAACCACAGCTAACGTCATACTCAATGGGGGAAAGTTCAAAGCTTTTCCTCTAAGATCCACACCAAGACAAGGATGCTCCCTCTCACCACTCCTATTCAGTATAGTACTGCAGGTCTTAGAGCAATCAGGCAAGAAAAAGAAATTAAAGATTCTGGACATGCTGGTGTATACCTGCAATTCCAGTAACTTGGGAGGCTGAAGCAGGAGGATCTCAAGTTCAAGACCAGTTTCAGCAACTCAGCAAGACTCTGATCCAAAATAAAAAATTAAAAGGTCTGGGGATGTAGTTCAATGGCAAAGTGCCCCTGGGTTCAATCCCCAGTACAAGGAAGAAGAAGAAAAAGGAAGGAGGAGCAAGAAAAGAAGGAAGAGAAAGAAGAGGAAGAGAAGGAAGGAGAGGCAGCAGCAGCAGCAAACAATGAATGCTGACTGAAGAGGATGTAAGGAAAAAGGAATACTTTTACAAGGTTGGTAGGATGGTAAATTAATACAACCACTATGGAAATCAGTATGGAGGATCCTCAAAAGACTAGGAATAGACCCAGCTATGACTCAGCTATATCACTTCTCAGTATTTATCCTAAAGACTTAAAGTCATCATAACTATAGCGATACATGCATAATCCATGTTTTAACAGGACAATTCACAATAGCTGAACTATGTAACCAGCCTAGGTGCCTATCAGTGGATAAATGTATAATGAAAATATGGTATGTATACAGAATGGGTTTTATTCAGCAGTTAAGTATGAAATTATGTCATTTGCAGGAAAATGGATGGAACTGAGAGCATTACCTTAAGCAAAATAAGACAAACGCAGAAAGTCAGGTCATATATAAGAGCTGAGTAGTAAAAGAAAAGAAAGGTGGGTGGACCTCATGAAATTCAAAAGGACATCAGAAGAATAGAGGAAAGGCAGGAGGGGAAAAGGAAAAACCGGCTAAAAATGTTGAGCAAATATATTGTTATATCATGTGGAAGCATAAATATTAACAAAATATTCCATTATTTATGCATACTCATAATACAAAGTATGATCAATGCACCAACAAAAATCTGGAAAAAATAACTAAACCAATTTAGTAAAGTTATAGGTTAAAAAATAAGCACAAAAATTAGTAGCATTGCTAAGAGTAGTACTCTTAGCAACAATTATGCAAAAAAGAAATCAAGAAAACAATATCACTTATAATAATTACAAAGAAAATTTTAGGAACAAATCTGATATCCCCAAGAATGGGGACCTTGGCTCTCAACAAGCCCCTGTCTGTAAGCTCCGAAGTTTAAAAATCATAGATCACAGGGGTGGGGCTGTGGCTCAATGGTACAGCACTTGCCTAGCACACATGAAGCCCTGGGTTTGATTCCCAGCACCAGTAGCTAACTATGTCAGATAAAAGAACAAGTGACCTTTCTAGCTCCAGTCTCCTTGTGGTTCCTCCCATCTTTCAATGCTCACTATGGTCCGTGGGCATGGCTACCCTCAACCTGGCCAGGCTGCAAGCTCTCCCAGTCTGTTCATCTGCTGTCACTCTTTTGGCTGTAGAAGTATCAGCCCCAAGGTAGCGGTCTTAGGGAAGACTCTACAGATACCATTAATCCTAGAGCAAACTCTCAAAGGATTATCATCTTGGCCAAGAAAACTCATCCCTCAGATTGGAGCACTTTCTAGCTGACTCTTCTCAAGCAACTGGGAGGAATGAAAGAATAAAGCTATCAGGGACTGAGACATGGAGGGTTACCACCTCCAAGAATCAGGGTGAACTCCTGAGCCACTAGGCTTGCCTTTAACAAAAACTGTGAGTAAAACCTGTTCTGCCTCTCATTGAATCATAAATCGAATGTCTCCTTCCTTAAGTCTTTAGGGCACTAAAGCTCCACTCCTGCCATGGACCTCCCCCATCTTTGGGACTTTGTTTCCCACTGCTCACAAAAGGTGTCTGCCTTGTTCCCATGCCCTTTCTACAAAGCTTCCTTGGGCCCCTGGGAGTTACTGCTTTGCCAGACTATGATGGATTAGATGGCTGCATCTTCTGGTGTTCCATTACAAACACTGGCACAGCTGGAGGAAGTCCAGTTCCAAAGTAAGGAAAGGAGTAGGTGGCACGGGGTGCCCTGACCAGCACTTGTCAGTTACTGGCAACGGAACCACTGGGGCCTTATTTAACACAGGATGTGATTTAGCGGGCAGGCCCAAGGTGCTGCATTACTACAAAGCCCCCAAGTGACACCCATGCTGCTGTCCCACAGATGAGCCTTTGAATAGCAAAGGGCAAGATGGTGTGGAAGTGCAGAGGAGGAAAACAGGGACAGAGAACAAGCTCCACCAGAAGTCTGATGCTCCCCTGCAGGGCCTTCCCACCTCAGTGGGGTGCTCTGCTTTTCTGTCCTTTGCACTGGAGCCCACAACCATCCAAGCCCTGCAACATGCTGGCAAAGGGCCAGGGGCTGAGGTCTGAGAACACCCTCCAGTAGGCAGTTGTGTCAGAGAAGGGAGCTGGGCTAGCTCCTGCCTCTGGGGTACTTCTGCCATAGAGTGGGAGTCCCCAGGGATAGCATCCTCTGTTCTCATCCTCCCCTGCCTTATCCCAGACCCTTCCCCCTGAAACCAAAGGAGTAGCCAAAGGAGTCAGCAACCATTCACTGAGTGCTTGCCACGTAGCAGCCTCTGTAGAAATTGCTTCATTTCCCCCCTACTTTATAAGGAACTATGCTCCAGAGGTAATTAGTACAATATCTTATATCCTGTAAGATTAGTCTGTGCCCTTCCCACCCATACACTAAATTGTGATTGAACTATATACCTTGGGGACTGAATCTATCAAAAAAAGAATCAGGGTAATTAAGGGGGTTTGATTCGGTATGTGATGTTTCAAAAGTAAACAGAAAGCCAATGTTAGAGCTGGAGATGTACATCAGTGGAGAACTTAGCTAGTATGTACAAGATCCTGGTTTCCATCCCCAGCACCTTTCAAATAAGCCAACACTGTTATTATCCCGCTATCAGGCTCCCACTGCACACAACAGGAAGCTCCCTATGCCAGCTAGTATGGATAGACTGAAATGGATCTGCTGGCTCAAGCTGAAAGCTAAGGGGCTTCACTCACCAGGTAACACCAACAGCTTGTAGAGCAGTTGGCCTGCAGGACAGTTGGGTGGTGGCCATTTAGTAAAGTCTGAGTTAAATACAACCAGCCCACCTGCCTATACCACAAAGGAATGAAGTCTGGTGGTTCAGTATTGCACACCTGTAATCTCAAGCCAACTGGGCAGGGATGGGGAGAGAAGGCTGAGGAGGAATCAACTTCCAAGTCAGCCTCAGCAATTTAGGAAGAATCTGTCTCAAAATTAAAAAAAAGCTGGGTGCAGTAGCATACATACCTGTAATCCCAGCTTGGGAAGCTAAGGCAGGAGGCTCACAAGTTTGAATCCAGCATGAGCTATTTAACAAGGCCCTAAGTGACTTAAGTGACATCCTGCCTCAAAATAAAACACAAGGGCTAGGGATGTAGCTCAGTGGTAAAGCAACCCTGGGTCCAATCCCCAGTAATGCCTCCTGCTCCACAAGAAACAGTATCCCCCAGATTTTTCATAAAAGTGTCTACAAGCAGTGCTAGACTTTGTGGGAGGGAATAAGGCAGTCTGCCCTTAGGAAAGAAAGTGTGCAGGTTGGGTATAA
The DNA here is from genome assembly GCA_004027875.1 of Aplodontia rufa. NCBI lineage: Eukaryota > Metazoa > Chordata > Mammalia > Rodentia > Aplodontiidae > Aplodontia > Aplodontia rufa. The sequence continues at coordinate 28,914 of PVKS010014163.1, read as the reverse complement.
CAGCAAGGAAGCAGGGTAAGGACTGGTGCACTGATGAACTCTGCTCAGGGAAAGAAATTGCTTTTTGCTGGTTGGAACATCTTAGTAAAGAGACCATCTGCTCTTTAAGACAAGTCATATACAAGATATGAATCACAATTAAAAAAAAATGCAGGCCAACATGTGGCTACTAGTTTGCAGCTTGCTTCTCAGTGAGCCAGGTTATATCTTTTCCTATTGTATCCCCAGAACCCAACTACTGGAAAAATGGATGGAGTCAATTCCACGTCTGCTGTTCAGACCACGTGAAGCACATCCCACTAGTGGTAATGGATCTGGAATCTTCACCACATGCAGAATGGTATAACTAGGGAGCTTTTCTTGTTTTGCAGTACAGGGGGTTGAACCCAGGGAATGAACTTAGAGGGAACTTACTACTGAGCCATATCCCTAGTCCTTTTTATTTTCTATTTTGACAAAGGGTCTGGCTAAAAAGTTGCCCAGGATGGTCTCAAATTTGCCATCTTCCTACCTCAGCTTCCTGAGTCGCTGGGATTATTATATGTGCCACCATGCCAGCCAGGAAAGGGTTTGAAAACTAAAGTCTTGGACATGAATAACAGGAAGCATAATAGTTATTACAAATACAGTTGAGTACCTGGTTTAGCCAACAATTAATAGGGAGGGAGGCTTCTTCTGGATGTTATTCATTTGACAACTGACCTTGGTCCCTATCACTCATACAGTCTATTCCTCCATTTCCATTTTCTTTATTTGCCCAGCCCTTAAAATCATTAATTCTGGCTTTGTCTAAATTTGAGACCCAGAAGAATCTCATCTAACTCAGAATTTTCCCAATGATCATGATGACACAGAATATGTAATGAAGGTTCTTAGCACAATGTCTGGAAAAGGGTTCAAGAAACATTCATCATTATTGTGGAGGCTTAGATCTTCTCTATGAAGCACCAATACAATTACCGTCAATGCAGAGAAGTTACAGGGAGTCCAATTTTTGGCTTAATAAGATCCGTAACGCGAATGTTCAAACAGAGCAGTAAAGGTCATTCCTCAGGGGGACATTGGAGAGGGAATCCCATCCCAGGTAGGAATAAGACCCATGACTACACGCACAGGATGGAAAACTACACTTACAATGTACATGAAAAAACAAGGGGCTGGAGTGGTGGCTCAGCAGTTTCGGCGCTTGGCTGGAAAGCACGAGGACCCAGGTTCAAACCCCAGCACCACGTACACAACTGAGTGTTGGAGCAATTAAAGCTATATGAAAAGCTAAATAAAGTTGTTTCTCTCTTTCTCTGTCTCTCACTGTCCTTCTCTCTTTATTTAAAACAAACAAACAAACAAAAAAAAAAACAAGGTAGGGCTGGAGTGGTGGCTCAGCAGCATCAGTGCCTGCCTGGTATGCATGAGGACATGGATTCAAATCCCAGCACCACATGTACAACAAAGTGTCAGAGCAACGAAAGTCACATGAAAAACTAAATAAAACTGATTCTTTCTCACTGTCCCTTTCTTTAAAAAAAAAAAAAAATTGTACAATGTGTCTGGTGTAGGGGTGTGGCTCAGTGGTGGAGTGATTGCCTAGCATATGTAAGGCCTTTTTGTTTGGTCCCCAATACTTGGGGTGGGGGGAGATGATCTTTCCAAAGAGATCATGGAAAGCTATACAAAACAGAATGGAAAAAAGAAATTATTGAACCATACAATTGGGACCCAGGTTAAATTAAAAAAAAAAAAAAAAAAGACATGTTTATATGCTCAAAACATTTCTGTAAATTATAAAAGGAACTTAATTGGACCTTGGGAGGTGAACTGGGACATCAAATGTTTACCCCCGCTACACACCAAAATGTTTGCTTTTTACTTTATACCCTTTTGTTCCATCTTGACTTTTTTTTCTTACCAGCAGCATTATCTTTGTAAGAAAAAGACCAAATAATTTTACTTGGGTGAAATTACTTGTGAGCTTTGCAAGCACTGCCCAACATAAAGTTTTGTTATGTTATTTATCACCTCATTCTTTCACTTACAAGGCCCAAGATCTTTAGAATACCAGAGTCCCTAAGCTTCCTTTCCATTACCAGAAATACCCAAACTTGAATGCTGCCCTCATTTCCTGACTCCTCTTTTCTTCTCTATACACACTATACCGGTGACCTCATTCTGTTTCAAGGCTCTGAAGACAATGTCCAAACACTGACTCTCATATTTCTGTCTTCAGCCTAAACCCTCTCCTGTGAACTTCAGAGACTGCATTGCAACTGCTGCCTCCACAGCTCCCTCTGGAGGTCAATGAGACGTCTACATTTACATGTCCAAAAATGAACCAATCTTTCCCCTCAAACTTGCCCTTTTCACAGGCTTCCAAATTTCAGTAGATGGCACATCCAGGCATCTAGTTGCCCAAGTCTACAACCTCAAAGTAAATAAATGACTGGAAAGTAGAATCTGACTCATGATGCCAGTCACCCCAAAAAGTTAGTCCTGAGTATTTTAAATTATAAAACCATCAAAACATTTTCTGAATTACATCTAAAGTTAACTTATGTTAAGTCTAAGATCCAGATTTTGAAATTTTAATTTCTTTTGAATATAAGCCACTTTTTTCAAGCTGGGCAACTGAATCAACCTGGATCCAGGGATCCAGGCCAAGTCTTGAGATCATCAAATAGCAGAATGATACTATATTCCCAGGTGCTAGGAATAGTTATACACTTTAAACAGCAACCACTTATCTTCATTTTTCATTAGGGAACAGCCAAAAGTCCAGTCTTTAAAGGCATGATATACAGAACATGTTGGTCTACAAAATACAGAATGACCAAAATTATACGCAGGCAACCTACTGGAAAACGAGATCAGAGCTGGCCAAGGATGGGATATCTCAGAAAGTGCTTACACTCTGAAAACTTATTCTGTGACTTAAAAAACTCCTGGTTTCTGTCACTAAGAAACCAAGTAAAAATATTATAGATGGACCCACATCGCTATTTGATTTTATGGAAGTCTTCCACTAGAATGTGAAGGCAGACTTAAATGTAGGGCATAAGATCTTCTGCTATTTTAAAAATAAATTATGTAGTAATAAGAAATTACACATACCACATTCTGCCACTTGCTACAATAACAAATCGACAATGAAGACTACTTAAAAGAAATGCTCAGTCTAAAGAGGGAGGGAGTGGTAACAATTTCCACTACAGAATAATCTCCTGCTTTCCCAAACATTTAGCACTGCTACTCTTCCATGATACAAATTCATGTGGAAAACTTGCTGAGCTTTTGCCAGGGCCGATGAAAAAACAGAACCCTTCCTAATTAGCTAATTAAGCTCAGCGAACATTTCTGGGATGGACCCATAAACTCTGGCAACTGTTTTCTGAAACATCTGCAAACTGCAGAATTCCTCAACCCTTAGCCATAGTTTCTGTTCAATGTTGTAAAGGTGGGTTCAGTTCCACTGTGACTCTTCTTAGGGCTGAGGTGTTAGTCATCAAAGTCTGGAATGTCATCATAGGAGTAACCTCGGTAGCCTTTGGATGCATAGTAGGCTATGCGCAGATGGTAAAATCCTGGCAGGAACACCAGAATTCCAATGATCAGAACTGGAACGGCCCGGTCTGCCCCCTGGTGGCAGAAGGAGGAAAACATTAGAATTACAGAAGTTATAAATTTAAAATAAAAGCCATAGGCCCAATTCAGACATTAGTATTTTATATTTCTCTGAACATTTTCTTTCAGTAGTACACCAACAAGGGAAAAGATTTACATTTATTTCTTCCTGATTATAGATTAAAGGAAATTCAGGCACGGTAGGTCACATCTGTAATCCTGGTTGGTCAGGAGGCTAAGGTAACTCAAGGCCAGCCCAAGCAACATTGAGATCCCTTCTTAATCAACTAATGGAAAACTGCAAAGAACCAAAAACTATAATGAAGAAAAATTATCCATTCTCATCCAAATATATGGTTTATTGTCTTCTGTTTTTCTTTTTTAACTGTGAATGCATTGGCTTCTGTGACCTGTTGTCTCTTTATAATAAGCATTTACCAATATTTTATTGTCAGGGACAGTGGCACATGCCTGTACTACCGGTGACTCAGGAGGCTGAGACAGGAGGATTGGAAGTACAAAGTCAGTCTCAGCAATTTAGTGAGGCACAAAGCACCTTCGTAAGACCCTACCCCCCCCACCCCCGCCCACACACACAAAAGGCTGGGGATGTAGTTCAGTGGTAAAGCATCATCTCTGGGTTCAATCCCCACTACCAGAAAACAAACAGAAAAAAACCCTTCTTATTTAAACTGTGAGTGACATTCCACAGAAGTGGCTATAACACAATTTTACTTAGCTGTTCTTTCACATAGATGTTGGGATTTTTTTCCCCCACTTTTTATAACTGTACAGAATACCACAATAAATTTGTTTTTCTTGGTGTTAAGAGAATGGATGTTGGGGCTGGAGCGGTGGCTCAGTGGTTTCGGCGCTTGCCTGGCAAGCCCGAGGACCCAGGTTCAAACCCCAGCACCATGTACACAACTAAGTGTTGGAGCAACTAAGGCCATGTGAAAAACGAAATAAAGTTGTTTCTCTTTCTCTGTCTCTCTCACTGTCCCTCTCTTTAAAAAAAAAAGAAGAGAATGGATGTGAATAATGGTCAGAATCAGTTCAGGACAACAACGTATATAGGGATAGCCTGAAAGAGCTACCAAACATCACTTTAGGTTTCTAAGGTATATTGAAGCTCAACAGGCACTCCAATTAAATCTGACATAAGGGGGCTGGATCGGTGGCTCAGCGGTTACAGCGCCTGCCTTGCATGCACAAGTACGAGAGTTCAAACCCCAGCACCTCGTACACAGCGAAGTCTCAGAGCAGCAAAGGCCATGTGAAAAACTAAGTAAAATTGTTTCTCGCTTTCTTTCTCTCTCACTGTCCCTCTCTCTTAAAAAAAAAAATCTGACATAAGGAGCTGATTTATGGTTCAGTAGCACCATGCCTACACCTCTATACACTGATTCTCCCCACTCCCTATTTTGTCTATGCGGCTGCAAAGCTACAATAACAATATGCTACTCCAGCTATGGCCCCTTATCACAGAGGAATCCTGTATACCAGGTTCAGCTATGCTGTTCCAAACTATGACAGTGGGAAAACTGCCCAATATCTCAGAGGCCAAGTTTGCCTATCTGTCACCACCCTCCTTAAAGAAAATGTAAATTTTTTTTTTTTTAAAGGCATGTCCCTCAGGTCTCCACATGAGAAGTTTTGTTAAACTCACTGGCACCCAAACCAGGGCAATACTGCCCTACCTGGTGGCTCAGTATTAGCATGGCAACTCATCATTGGGACTGAAAGAAAATAATTTTCTTCTTTCTGCTGGAATCTGCAGCTATGGCTCACGTTTTAAAGATCTTATAACATATTCCCACATGCCCATCAGCTTACCCCTTTGCTGATGTAGCCTGACAGCAGGAGGGAGCCTATGATAATGAGAAAGGCGCCAATCAAAAACAGCACAGTGGCAAGTGCAATGGCCTTATAAGGGATCTTAGGAGGGCTTTTCTTAAACTGGAAGAGAAAACAAACAAAGACAAAGATCACCATTATGAAAATACCAGGGCTAGCAGGGCAAAAACACTTTAAAGCAGAGAGGATAATTAAGAACCAAACTTGATGCTTCAGGTATGTGGAAATATGTCCTACTACCCAGTGCAGCTCTGGGAGAAAGAAAAAGGACAGGTTCTAGCTCTAGCTATTTTGAATAGTTACTCAAAGAAATCCCAACGGAATGACATCCATTCTAGTTTTAACCTCATTCCACAGACTATTCACTGTATCTTAAAAAACAAAACAAATAAAACTTTAAAAAATAAAACAAAAACAGAAATTACTTCATGGTCATTTGTTTATTAGACATAATATTAATTAAGTAACCTGCACATAGATACAGATGGTACTAACTTGTAAGGAAGTTAAGAGATTTTTGGCATTTAAAGTTAAGTCTAGGGGCTGGAGCGGTGTACCGCTAAGGGGTATGGTGCTTGCCTGGCATGTGCAAGTACATGAGTTCAAACCCCAGCACTACGTACACAATGAAGTCTCGAAGCAACAAAAGCCATGTGAAAAACTAAATAAAATTAATTCTCTCTCAATGACCCTTTCTCTTAAAAAAAAAAAAAAAGTTAAGTCCACATACTATCAAAGGTTTTTAGAAATACAATTTCAGTTTTTAAAGGCACTGCCTTTCAAACAAGTTCAATTCAAGGTTAAAATTTAGACACAAAGTTTCTATGGTTTGGCTTACAGCTAAATCTGAGCTAACTGGCTGGAAACTTCTCAGATCTATTTTTATCTCTCCTTCAAGTATGGATCCAAAAAGCATAAAGAATAATTGATTTGTTTTATATTTAAAAGGATAGATTCCTGTTACTTCATCCTTGGCTCTAGTTTTATCGATAATATTCTAAGGGGAAATAGGCAAAGAGATGGCACAGCACTATTTTGTAGATAATAATCAAGATAGAATAGAGTTTAGTAAATATTCTGTTTTACTTACTGTTTGTCACAAAGAATACCTGTAATAAATTGGATCTCATGACATCAGGAAAGAATGAAGAGTCCCACAATCTGCTGGCTTCAGCAGTTAGTTTCTCCCTTAAAAGATGAACTGACTTTGACTACAGAGTACATAAATAGTCCTTATCACAATCCCACTTAAAATCTGATTATTTTTGGACAAACTAAAGCTTACAACTATAGGGCTCTGACATTACAACTAAAGTTTTTTTAAAAGTGGACAGTATCAGAATTGGTATGAAACTGCCCTGTTAAGGTTTGTTTCTGCAAGTTAGGGCTGAAAGGGTGTCAGAGATGAGTTTACTTCTTGCTGTTCACTCCAGTCCTCAGGGACAGTTAACAAAACCTCTACCAAGAAGGTCTTCCTGTTAACTCATCAGAAATACAGCCACCAGTCTTGTCAGTTCCCTTCTGAATTTACCTGAAGGTCGATGTAGCCATCATCTGTGCTGGAGAGCCTTGAGTATTTTACTTTACTACTGGGGATTCCAGTAGTCAGGTTAGTACGAGACGGCATCATAACACTCGGACACAGCTACAATCTAACAACAACAAAAAAACCTGTTATTGCCTGCGGATAATAGTAATACATTATTAATGGCTAATGACTTCAGATTCTACCTACTAGAATTCTGGGCTGACATGCTGTATTGCAACTAACAATTTAAGTTTCACTGCTTTTAAAACTTGTTATTTCTTTTCTTTTTCTTTCTTTTAAAGAGAAAGGGACTGTGAGAGTGTGTGTGAGAGAGAGAGAGAGAGAGAGAGAATCAATTTTATTTAGCTTTTCATCTAGTTTTTGTTGCTCCAGCACTTAGCTGTGTTTATGTGGTGTTGGGGTTTGAACCCAGGTCCTCGCACATGCCAGGCAAGTGCCGCAATTACTGAGCCAGCGCTCCAGCCCTAAAACCTGATATTTCTTTGACATGGTGCAAACAATCTCATTATGTATCTACTCTGGTTTGTCCTTATAGAAGGAAGCAAGGATGTTCACCAAGAACCAGACCCCAGCTTACCCTACTACCAATGTTCTAAATCTTCTAAAGTCATAAGAGAATAGGTAGAAGCGTGGAGACTTAAATCCAGGGGCCCCTGACAAAGACCACATTTTCAAACACTCTTCTACAGTACTGCCTGTCCCCTGCCCCTGCTTAGGAACAGATACTCTAGTGATTTTATTTCTTTTTAAGAGAGAGAGGGACAGTGAGAGTGAGAGAGAGAGAATATATCAATTTTATTTAGTTTTTTCATGTAGCCTTCATTGCTTTGACACTTCACTGTGTACGTGGTGCTGGGATTCCAACCTGCATCCTCATGCATACCAGGCAAGTGACATAACTGCCAAACTCCAGCCCAAATGATTTTTTTTTTTTTTAAAGAGAGAGGGACAGTGAGAGAGACAGAGAAAGAGAGAAACAACTTTATTTCGTTTTTCACATGGCCTTCGTTGCTCCAACGCTTAGTTGTGTACATGGTGCTGGGGTTTGAACCCGGGCCCTCGTGCTTGCCAGGCAAGTGCCGAAACTGCTGAGCTACCGCTCCAGCCCCCAAGTGATTTTTCTTATTCACCAGAGAAGGAAGACAGTGGGGAATGGAATACACTCGTATCAGCATTTTGCTTATTACTCCTTGATGAGTATCATTCTCTCAGCGCAAATGATCTATAAAGCATTCTTGTAAATTTAGGTAACTCTTGGCTATTAGCACTACACTACTGCCTTTGATACTCCCCTTTCTGTTCCGCTCTAAGCACTGAAAAGCAGTGATTTCATTTTCCAGACTCTATGACTACCCCAAAATACTGAACCTAAAAAAAAATACTTAACAAAAATCTGGTTTATTATTCAAAATATTCAAAGCAGACAGAAGTAATCATTCCTATGTGGTAAGATTTTAAAACAGTATTTAAATTTTAAAAATTTGAGCCAGGCATAGTGGCACACCTTGTAATCCCAGGGGCTCAGGAGGCTGAGAAAGGAGGATCACAAGTTCAAAAACCAGCCTAGGTCACTTAGCAAGACCCTGTCTTAAGGAAAAAGAAAGATGGGTCTGGGGATGTGGTTCAATAGTGAAGCACGCCTGAGTTCAATCCCTGGTACCAAAATAAATAAATAAATATTAAAAATATCAAATTTCTACACCTTTCCTCCATGAAGTCCCACAGTTATGTGAACAAATAAATCTATCTGGATCACAAAATTGTTTGAATTCTAAATGCAAAAGCATCTTCAAAGAGAGAGGATTAAGTATTTTCAGGACAAAAGAACAAAACAAACAGGCCTTTTCCCAGTGTGCTACTTAGTAAATCATGACTTTAATCATATGGCAATTATTATATACTTAGTCTTGGTTCTGTGTCAGGCTTTTTTTCTGAATGCTTTATTCATATTTGACTCCGAAAATTAATATTGTTACAGTTGACCTAAAGTAAAATAATACTTTGAAAGTACTGGTGCTAATCCTGTCATTTTTAATAACACTAGTCCAGCAATCAAGCACCAGAAAAAAAAAAAAAACCAGTAATGTTAACATATACGCTTGTTTAAAAGGGTCAGAGGGGTGGGGAGATAACTCTATGGTACTATACCTGCCTATCTTATACCAGGCCCTGGATTCAATTCCAAGCAATGAAGGTGGGAATAGTTAGGGGACGTTAAGGTGTGTTAACTACTAGGCTTTCAGTTATTAACGACCTGATATCATGTTAATTCTATAAACTTAAAGTTCAAACTAGCAATATATGTTGAATTCTGAGAGTATTTAACCACGCCTGATTTACATTAGCATTTTAAAAAATTTTGCGTCCTCCACTAACTAATCATACAAGCATAAAACAAAAAATACGGGGCGCGAGAAGGGAGAGGAATGCATATTCTTTTGGTAAAGACAATTCTGAAAGAAAAAAAATCTAAGTTTTCAACAGGCTTTTAACCAGCTCCATTCCAACCCCAAAATTCTTTCAGCGCCTGAGTAAGCGCTTCAGTCCAGTGCTCGGCACAGCGTCTGGCATTACATGCCTCTACATACACTGTTTCCCGGTCCCCAGACGCCGCCACGCAGAGAAGAACCGACGCGAGTTTAGGCCAAAATCAAACAAAACCGATTTGTGGACAGAGGCCGACTGTGCGAAGCGACCAAACGCTTCGCACCAAGGACTCGGGCTCGCTTCGGGGGGAGCGCTGGCTCGAGGCGACAGGAGCGCGAATGTTCTTGCCACCGCCGCACGCGCGTCTTACCCGAGCACTGCGCCAGGCCACCTTGCAGGGTACTTGCCCACCGATAGCGGCCGAGGCGTCGCAGGTCGCATGGCAGAGCCAGACTAACTGCCGCCCCAGCAAGCACCAGCTCGCCGACGGAAATGGCGGGCGGATGGAGACGCGCCGGAAGTGGCGTCACCAGGAGCGACGTTTTCTCACCCCACTTCCTGGGCGCGTCTCAGGGTAGCTCTCTGCATGGGTAGGCATCCTGCAAGACGTGGTGGGACTGTCCGAGCGTCGCACGGTGGTGTCGGAAAGTGCAGCGACCTGGGTCCGCCGGCGGCCACCGTCAGTGGGGCAGGATAGGTACCTAGGGCCCCGCCCACCTGGGTCATAGTCGCTTCTGGATAAGCCTGCTGTGTAGTTCCTTCCCTGACCCCTGACCCCTGACCCAAGATAAGGCCTTAGAGGCGTTCCCAGGAGGCGGAAGCTTTCAGTGCTGCCAGATCTCAATCTCGTGATCAAGGCTGCCACCCTTCATCTGGAACGCGCGGCTGTGAGGTCAGCATCATACAACTGCTTTCTCTTCCGTTCCCTTCTCCTGGCCAATAGCCTTCCCCCCGGTAAATGGGCTGCCCACAAGGGATTTTTGCAGCAGGTGCAGTTTTTTTTTTTTTTTTTTAAGTTTAAGGCACAATTTACGTATGGCAAAATACAATTGGATGAGTTCTGGCATTTCGGTCCTGGAACTGTGACCAGTTCAGATAAAATATTTCCGTCGGACACATTCGTAGCCATTTTCTTTCGTCTTCTGCTAGTACAGTAGGTAGTGAATACCAACCACTGAATATAGTGAACTCTAACATCCAGAAAATGAATTCTGTGCAAGTGCTGTGAACTAGTCACTTAATACACCAAACAGAAAACTGAAGTGGAAAATGGGATTATAAGAAACAGTTCTAAATATGTAGCATACCAGTGACCTCGCAGCAATTACTGGAAAAAAATTTTACATTTTTTTTCACAACTGCACATGGCCTTTTAATTTCTAGTTGGATCCAGCATATAGGGAATTTACAACTTTTCATTCTTTAAAGGACCGAAGTCCTAAACAAAACTACTCACACTAGAGGAATGTTTGCTCAAATTTTGGTTGAGCAAACTTTTTTTTTTTTGAGAGAGGGACAGTGAAAAACAATTTTATTTAGCTTCTTGTGGGCTTTGTTGCTCTGAAGACTTTGCTGTGTACGTGCTGCTGGGGTTCACACTTGCATAGAGGCGCATGCCAGGCAAGCACTGTAACCACTGAGCAACCGCTCCAGTCCTGGGTCCCAGTATTGATTTACCAAAGCCTCTAGGCTAAAAGGAAACTGCCCTTTAATACTAGCCTTATAAAGCTCACGACTTGGGTACACTGAGCTTCTGAAAACTATTAACTTCTGCTAAAATGTATATTGAGAACTTGAAGTTTCTAGCAGGGGAACACAGCTATTCCCATACTTTTGACTGAAGAATGGTCCTGTATCAGGGAAGGTTGTCCTCTTCAACCAAGTGCTCACCTAGCACAGCACATGGAACATTAAGGGGACATCCTACTAACCTGTCAGATCAGCCAAATTAGCAGCTATCACAGCCAGATCTCCCTCACATCCACTTTTGCTAAAATGACAAGATGAGTATGTAGAATTTGATCTACTCTTCTCTGTTCATTAGCTAAACTCAAGTTAGAATGCCAAAACAAGTTCAACCAGTCTCCAAAACAGGACTATCTATTGTACTTGAAGCATTGTTTTTAAAAAGAGGACAGTGAGAGAGAGAGAATCAATTTTTATTCAGTTTTTCACATGGCTTTCATTGCTCCAACTTAGTAGTGTACATGCGCATGCCAGGCAAGCGCTAACCGCCAAGCCACCGCTCCAGCCCCTGAAGCATTTTTTTTTAAATAAAATTGCCACCTTAATTTATAGAGCAGCCTAGACTGAAGACACACACACACACACACACGCACGCACGCGCACATTGTCCTGAAATGTGAATTCAGTAAGGTTTTTGTAACCAGTCATGGTCCAAATGAATACACTTTGATGTGACATTTGAAATTCAGATAACTTTATTTAAATCAAAAACAATTCTTAAAACTGCATTTAAAGTCAAGACCTTTTTGTTATAAAAAATCACCAGAAGTTATTTCTAAGTAAGGTAGAAGTATTTCTAAGAATACCAGATTTGGCTTTGGATTTTATTAAGCTGTAGAGAATGGAGGGAAAAAAATAGGTTATTTACAGAAAACATTATCTACATATGTACTCAGTTACAAATTTGGTAACAGAAAAGACTTTCAGTACATGATGGTGTCTCAAAAGCAGTTCTCAAAAGAGCTTAGTTTTATATCCTCAGATTTAAGAATGCCTAAGATCCTTCTTCATCTTCGATCTTGGGAGCCAAATAGTACTTTAAATGTCCCATGTCAGCAATTTTATACTCTACAACTGAAAGACAAGAAAAGAGTTAATTATTTATTGAGTAGTCAGTTATCAAATATATTGCCTACAGAATAAGATTCGAATTTATTATCTTACCAAGCGGTACATCTGCAGACATACTGAGGGTTACTGTAGGAGAAAGTGGAGTGGCTTTTGTAAAGAAGTTCAGGTACCTCAGTGCAAAAGTTAGCTGAACTGGCTCATTCATCTCTATGGTAACCTATAGGAGAAAAAAAGATTCATCAGATTGAAAAATACCTAGAAAGGTTTAGGCTATAACAAAAACCTTTACTCATTATTCTGGAGGGTACTATGAAGTGAATTTTGAAGGGAACAAAAGGTATTTAGCTTATCTTTCCTATATGAACTGTCAACCAAAGTGTGTGATATGGGAAAGCTTCTCTATGTGGAAGTACTTCTAATAAATAGATCAGATACTAAAAGAATTGAAGGAACGAAATAAACTACTGTATTTTGGTTTTGCAAAACCCTAGTGACTTAATGGATCTAAATGATAACTACTATGACTGCTAACATTACAGAAACACATCTATACCCCTTGTGGCTGAATGAAGTGCCACACCACCATTCTGGCTCTCCCATCTTCAAACAAAAAATCCTGAATGTTGGGCTAGAACGGTGGCTCAGTGGTTGAGGCACTTGCCTGGCATGCGCAGGTACACGGGTTCAAACCCCAGCACCCACATACACAACTAAGTGTTGGGGCAACAAAAGCCATGTGAAAAACTCAATAAAAATTGATTCTCTCACTGTCCTTCTATTTAAAAAAACAAAAAAACACGTGAATATCATCAAGCCTCTAGAGCTATAGCTACCAGTTTATAGAAAACACAGGGCAGAGAGACAATAACTGACAAATAGGAATACTACTGGAAAAATTCAGAGTCTGGAAAATTCTACAACAAATACACCAGTTTCAACTAAAAGACTGCAATGGAGAGGGGAAAAGAAGCTGAACAGGTTGAATGAAAGTTAAGGGGTACATCAACCAATTTCAGTGTACAAACTTTATTAAAATCCTGACTAAAAAACAAAACAAAATAAAACAAAAAGTGTTCTGAAATAACCAGGGAAAATACTGAAAAGTTCTTTACAATTATTTTCTTGGATGAGGTAATATATATACATCCCATAATATTAAGTATTTATGGATGAAATGTCTGGCAGGGGAGTAGAAATATAACCCCAGAGAAGGTTAAGAATCAGCTCTTGGAGCTGAAGTGGTGGCTCAGTGGTTACAGTTTGCCTGGCATATGCGAGGATGTGGGTTCAATTAAACTCCAGCACCACATACACAATGAAGTGTCGGAGCAATGAAAGCCACACGCAAAACTAAAAATTGATTCTCTCTCAAAGAGAAAATTGGGTTGTTTTATTTATATATACGTATTAAGACTTTTTTTTTTTTTTTTTAAGAGAGAGACAGAGAAAGAGAAACAACTTTATTTAGTTTTTCACATGTCCTTAGTTGCTCCAACACTCAGTTGTGTACGTAGTGCTGGGGTTTGAAGCCGGGTCCTCATGCTTGCCAGGCAAGCGCCAAAACCGCTGAGCCACTGATCCAGCCCCCATATTAAGACTTTAAACTGAATTTTATCCTCTATTTAAATTCATGCAGTAGACAGGAAGTATCTGTTTACTGTAATTTATAATATGCCAGGTACTATGCTAAGCACTTTGTTATCATATTTAATAAGTCTATAAGGTTAGGACCTTTAATTGTCCCTGATTTGCTAAGAGTTTGATGCTTAGGCTAGCAATCTTAACAATGTCAGTATAGTTGGTTACGGTGGTGTAATGCCTATAATCCCAGTAGCTCAGGAGGCTGAGGCAGGAGGATGGCAAGTTGAAAGCTAGCCTCAGCAACCTAGCAAGGCCCTGTCTGAAAACAAAAATAAATGGGCTGGGGGCTGGAGCGGTGGCTCGGTAGTTACAGTGCTTGCCTGGCACGTGCAAGTACGTGAGTTCAAACCCCAGAACCACATACACAATGAAGTGTCCAAGGAATGGAAATCACATGAAAACTAAATAAAAATTGTTTCTTTCTCTCTCACTATCCCCTCTTTATTTAAAAAAATAAATAAATAAATGGGCTGGCAATGTATCTCAGCAGTTAAGTGCCCCTGGGTTCAATCCTTGATACTCCCCTCCCCAAAAAAGTTAGTACAATTATCATTTATTTACTTATAAATAAGGATGTAAAGGAAAAAAAAAAAACCCTTGATTTTTAGGAAAAACCTAGATTTAGGGATACTTAGGAATTAGGGTATTTTGTTTGTTTTTTAGTGCTAGGGATTGAACCCAGAGCCCTGGTGCATGTCAGGCAATTGCTGTGCCATTGGACTATGTCCTCAGCCATAGAGTTATCTTTTGACTAAATGAAGTGTTTCTAGGCATTCTCTTAAATCAAAAAAAAAAAAAAGCCAAAGTGTTCACACGCCAATCAAAGTTTAGCATTTAATGCAATTCTTTCCAAGCTGCATGGAGTCTACTTTCTGGCCTTAAGTCATTTAAATTTGATGTTGATATCAGACATTCAATTTAAACTGTCTCTTAATCTTGCTTGGTCTGCTTTTTCCACCTTCAAAATGGGCTAACGACTGAACTTATAATACATGAAGCTACTGTACGCACTACTTAGCAGCTCATATCTGCTAGACTTTCACTCCAATCACATCCTTCTGTTGAGTTGCTATCCCAACCTAATTTGAGAAAAGCAGAGTAACCATCTCCATAAAGCTAAAGATTAGACATCTAGTTTCTCAATCCTATCCTTAGAGAATGCATGGGTTTTAGCCATGCCAGAATTTTGTGGTCTATAAAAATGCTTAATTTGTATTACCTTTTCACAGATGTAATTAAAAATTATAGGCACTTATAAACCACTTGCCAATTTCAACAATCTTTGTTTTCCAAATTACCTGGATTATAGTTTTGCCTGTTTTACTTTAATATTGGCAAATAACAGTGTTCAGTAGTACAACTGCCTGCAAAAGAAGTTTCTATTTACGGAAGTAGAAATTTTATTACTTACAGCTTCCTCCTCTTTATCAACATTACTTGTTTGTGACAACTTAATGTTTCCATTTCCAAGTTCTCCACTTGCAGAAAACTTCACTCCATCTTTGGCACAGGATATTACAACAGCATCTCCAATATGACTGAGGTCTCGGCATATACGTGCAAATTCACCAGAAGGCATCTTTACCACACAACTGTACTCTTGTTCCTATGAACAAAACAAAACAAAAATATTTTAAAGGTTAGGGCTGGGGACCTGGCTCAACGTAGAGCATTTGCCTAGCATATGTGGGGTCCAAGATTTGATTTGCATTGCAAAAAACATAATAAAGATTAATTGTGGCAAATGTAAAGGCTTGGCACCCAGGCTGGAGCCATGGCTCGGCAGTTAAGGCGTTTGCCTGGCATGTGTGACGATGTGGGTTCAAGCCCCAAGGCTACATATGCAAAGTTTCAAAGCAATAAAGGCCATGTGAAAAGCTAAATAAAATTGATTCTCTCCCTTTAAAAAAAAATTAATTTAGTTTTTCATGTGGTTTTTGTTGCTCCAACATTTCATTGTGTACATGGTGCTGGGGTTTGAACCCAAAAACCTGTGCACATAAGGCAACCTCTGTAATCGCTGAGCCGCTGCTCCAAGCCAAGATGCAACATCTTAACAAGAACTCAGGATGTTAAGATTTTCTGATGACTTTAAAATAGAATTCATTGAAGTTCCACCCCCAGTACTGAGGAATGATCTCAAGGCTGTTCTATCCCTGGGTTACATCCCTATCCCTTTTTATGCATTTTAAAAAATGTTGAGATGGAATCTCCCCAAGTTGCCCAAGCAGGCCTCAAACGTGTAATTCTCCTGCCTCAGCCCCCTGAGTAATAGCAGGGATTATAGGATGGCAACATAGCAAGATCTAGATAGTTCTCTCCTTTTTTAACATTAAAAAAAAAAAAAAAAAAAAGACATTATGGTACGACATAAATGATAATGCCAACAGACCTACATGCTTTCTAAAAGAAAATAGCATATTAAGCATTTCATATATTTCAAATATCCTAACATATCTTTTCTTCTTTAATGTTAATAAGTCTAATCTTAATACTAAAATCTGGCTCTGGACCATGAACCAGCAGCTTTACTTATAGAAAAAGTTTTGTTAAGAAGTCTTTAAATTATTATATTTACACGTATTACATTAACTATCATGACTGTATATTGTACTGTATAATCAGAAACTGATACTCACTGGAATTCCAAGTTGTTCAACATCTAAATCCATTAACTTCATTTCATAGTCTGAAACTTTCTCTTGATCTACCAAAGGAAAGCAAATGTTACTGAAAAATAGCAAGTGTTCATAACTAGGAGGTACACTTTACAACCATTATGAACATTCTCTTAAAATTCTCACAGCTTTGAGAATTCTGACACAGCACTGTAATTTTCTATAACAATTCAATTAAAAGGTACAACTTACTTGGTGCTTCAAATACTAGTGCCAAAGTATCCGCATTATCTTCAGCTCTTAATGTAATAATATCTTCATTGCCAGCACATTTTAGTATTTTGGACATGCTACAACACAAGACACAGGGTTTTAAATCAATACCATTTGCTCGTGAATTATATTTCTGGGCTGGGATGTCATAGCTCAGTGGTAGAGCACCTGCCTAACATGCATCAGGTGCTGGGTTTGATCTCCAGCACCTTAACAAAACAAACAAGCAAAAACTACTACTGGGAGGAGTCGCTATTTTCAGACAGCCTATCTGAGAGTAAACATACTGATGGAGCTGCATATGGGTCCAGCCATTTTGGGGTACAATTCAGCTGCATTTGTACTTAAACATCCTACCACCAGCAATTTTATCTGAATTATAAGTAAAAGTATTTTCTGAATTGCAAATCCCTTCAGTGAGTCAATTACCAGACCCAATGATCATTAAAAATGATCTAGGGCCAGGTGTGTCGAAGCATGTCTGTCTGGAATCCCAGCGACTTAGGAGGCCAAGGCATGACAATCACGAATTCTAGGCCAGCCTAGGCAAAATCTGCGAGTCCGTGTCTCAAAGAAATAGAAAAGGCTGGAGATGTAGCTCAGTGGCAGTGTGCTGGAGTTCAATCCCCAGGAGACGGGGAGGGGTCCGGACTAGGGCTGGGGGTGTCGTTCAGCGGTAAGAGTGCGCGCCTAGAATGCGGCAAGGAATAAAACTATTACCAGAAGTTTTGTTTTATGAGTCATTATTTCTCATGAACCTTCTAGAACTTAAAACGTTCATTTGTACTAGATGGGCACTACCCTGGATAAATTTTCCCACAAGTCAGGATCTGAAAATACTCACTGCAACTCTGTAATAACAGAAAACAAACTATTGTCCCTATGTATATAGTGACAACGACACATTTTCACTAGGGCACATCATAAGAAAAAGTCAACCGGGACTAAGGTTTTCCCTTTCAAGGTTGCTGGTATTTAATGAGCAAAGAACTCTGAAACAGACTTTTCCTGGTACCGGGGAAAAGACTATCAATTTTCCCGCCACCACCCAGGCTTTGTGACTTTGGCGCGGAAAGAGCCGGTTCGCGCGGCAGCCAGCGCGGGCTTTTCGGAACCGCGCGCTTCACTGGACCCCGCCCCCGGATTCGCAGGCCAATGAGAAGGCGCGGATGAACAACACCAGCCAATGAGGGCCCGGCTTGGAGGAGCTCCCGCCAAGAACGGGGGCTGCGGGGGAGCCAGGGCCTGACTCCCCGCGGCCCGGGGACTCACCTGGTGAGGTTCACACCCATGGCCAGGTTGCGGTCACAGCGGTACGTGTCGAAACCCTCGGAGCGCAGGGTGAGCTGCACCAAGGAGACGTGGGATGAGTCCATACTCTGCAGGTTTACGCCGCCAGAGCTGATGTCCCAGCAGGCCTCGTTGATGAGATCCTTGAGCGCCTCCAGCACTTTCTTCAGGATGGAGCCCTGGACCAGTCGCGCCTCGAACATGGTGGCGAAGTCTACGACGCGGCTACAGATGGATGGGAAGGAAAAGTCTAGTCGGAGTTAGGTCTTCCCGAAGCTCAGAGCGAGCGGGCGAACGCAGTAGAGACAGAGACCAGGAAAGACGACGACCGGGGCGCCGCGCCTGCAACCGTTTAATGCCGCCGCGTCCGCACGCGCGCGCTCTCCGCCCCTGCGCCCCTCCTTGCAACGTCAGCACGCTGCCCCGCCTACGACCTGGACGGAGCGACTCTAGGACCAATTAATATCTTTAATCAACGTAAATCCCGCCCCCCGAACAACCATTGGAGGATATGAGCAGGGGCGGGGCAGGCGCGCTGCATCTCTTCTAAGCTCCTGTATGGGAGGTACGCGGAATAGTTCAGCCTTTCTACCCCCATTTTGCTTGCTTCCTAAAGTTGAGCACGAGATCACTCGAGGCGTCCTTAGGGTCAGGTCTAGGCCCTGATCAATCTAAGTACCTGAAATAAAAAACTACAGAACTGATGCAGTTCTCAAAATGTCAAACATTAAGGAGGGCTCACAATTAATCTTAGTTATCGTGGGCACCACATCTTACCACTTCTCACTACCAACCTCATACAGTAATCAGCTGTTTACTGTAAACATCATTCTAAGTTTTCAAATAGTTTTTGTATACATATATACCGTAAACACTTGTGCAAAATATCAAATTCAATATTATGTCACGGATATTTTAGTACCTTTTAAGCCCAGCGGCTCTGGAGGCTGAGGCAAAGCTAGCCCGGGCAACTTAGCAGGTCCATAGTAATTTAGGGAGCCCTTGTCTCCAAAAAAAAAAAAAAGAACTCTAGGTGAGGTTGTGAGGTTGGAGGCTTCCTTGCTTGGCATGCTTGAGGACCCTGGTTTGAACTCCAGCACCACATACACAACTAAATGTCAGAGAAACAAAAAAAAAGCAAATGAAAAAATAAAGTTGATTCCCTATTTTCACTTCTCACTCTCTCTCAAAAAAGGAGGGGGCTGTAGCTGTAGCTCAGTGGTTAAGTGTCTGGGTTCAATTCCCAGGAAGACCTCCCACCCAGGAAAAAATAAAAAGATAAATAATATTCCATATATGTAACCTAAATTATTTTTCTGTTGTAATTACAAAATCTTAAGCACTTAGGTGCTTTTAGTGAGATCAACATCTTGAAGTAGTATTGCTGAATGAAATATAAATTTTATTTATTTTTTGGTAGTGCTAGTGATGGAACCCAGGGTCTCCTGGGTTTAATGAGCTATAAATCACCAGCCCTTTTTAAAATTTTATTTTGAAACAGTCTTGCTAAATTGATCAATCTGGCCTCCAATTTGCAATGCCCCTGCCTCAGTGTGCTGAGTAGCTAGGATTACAGGCAGGTGTGCGCTACCATACTCAGCTAAATGTTTACATTTTTATGTGTCACTAAATTGACCTTCAAAAGAGTAAAATTTAGGGCATGGGATGTATGTTGGTAGTGGAGCCCTTACTTAGTATGCACAAGGCCCTGGGCTCAATTCTCAATATTAAGGGGAGGAAAAAGATTTTAATCTGTAGTCCAGTCAATACTGTGTGTATGGGCATGTACATTTTTCCTTATTTTCCTAACTGTAGGAATTAGTGATCTGATTTTTATTTTTTGAATTTTTATTTTCTGTAATGCTGAGATGAATGTTCCACCCCTAAGCTATGCTCCCAATCCATGTTCCACATCTTTCAGATATGATCTATTTATGTGTGTATATACATACATAAATATTTTGGGGGGGGGTGTTACTGATGGATTGAACCCACGGCTGCTTCACCACTAAGCCACATCCCCAGTCCTTTTTATTTATTCTGAGAGGGATGGGGATGTGGCTCAGTGGTGAAGCACCCCTGGGTTCAATACCTGGTATATATATTTAAAACATAAAAAATTTCTTTTAATAAAAGGGGGGCTGGAAATGCAGCTTAGTGGTCAAGTGCCCCTGTGTAAATCTCAGATACCAAAAAAAAAAAAAAAAAAAGAGAGAGAAAAAAACACAACCAAAACTACCAGGCATTGTTGGTTGTTGGAGCATGCTTGCAAACTCAGCGATTGGGGAGGCATGAGGATCACAGATTCAAGCCAGGCTGGGCACTTTGGCAAGACCCTGTCTCAAAATAAAACTTTAAAAAAATTTTTTTTTGTACTGGGGATATACTTTTTTTGTGTGTGTACTGGGGACATACTAAGCTACATCCCCAGCCCTTTTAATTTTCTATTTTTGAGAGAGGATCTTGTTAAATTCCTTTGGGCATCACTAAATTGCTGAGGCTGGCCTTGAATGTGTGAATCTCCTGTCTCAGCATCCTGAGGTTCAAAACAAAATTTAAGGATACGGAGATGTAGCTTAGTAGTGGTGAGTACCTGGGTTCAATCACCACTACAATAAACAAACAAAACACCATTCTAGTAGTTGTGTATTGTTTTAAAAATAAGAAACAAAGTTCAAAGTTTAGGGTTCCTCCAAATTCATGTTACTGTCACTTAGAAACACTGTTACAAAAAATTGGAAATATAGTTTTATAGAAATTAAGAATATATGATGAGTTCTGTGGCACATGCTTGTAATCTCAACTATGTGGGAGGAGGAGGCAGGCGGATTGCAAGTTCCAGGCTAGTCTGGGCAATTTAGGAAACTCTGATTCAAAACAAAAACAAACAACAACAAAAATACCCTTGGGGTAGTTCAGAGGTAGAGCTCTTGCTCCTGGGTTGGATGGGGTGGTGGTGGTGGAGGGTCAGTATGGGAAGGGGAGAGAAATCAGGAGTATGTAAGCACTTTTTTTCACTTCTATCTCCAAACCCCACAGCTCAGGTCGAAATTGCAAACAGGAAATTGCAATTCCTGTATATGCAAGTGCTTCTCATTGTTTGATTACAGTATGGTTAAAAATAGGAAACTTGTGTTTCCCATTCTTCAACAAAGAAGTAGGAAGTACAGTAGGTGATGC
Organism: Aplodontia rufa; assembly: GCA_004027875.1. Taxonomy (NCBI): domain Eukaryota; kingdom Metazoa; phylum Chordata; class Mammalia; order Rodentia; family Aplodontiidae; genus Aplodontia; species Aplodontia rufa. The sequence continues at coordinate 7,647 of PVKS010014163.1, read as the reverse complement.
TTGAGCAACACAGGTATTAATAAATTCAGATAGGCGGTATAGGGCAGTGGTTAGCATGTAATTCTGATTAGGCATTTTCTAGCAACTAGAGCTTGGTTAAATTATTTTCCTTCAGAAAATCTTAAATCTTAGATCCATTCAAAAACTACTCAGGATGTGTTAGGCACACAGGGGATCCGCAGTAAACAAAGCAGGCAGCAAAAGGGCTTTCAACAATTAGGGGTTTGAGGGGGTGTTTCCATGGTAGACCCCAAGCTTAGTATGCACTAGGCCCTGTATTGAATCCCCAGCATCAAGCAAAAACAAAAAGCCCAGAAGATAAGAAATCTGAAATACTGCAGATGATTTTACTTGTAAAATGAAAATCCCATCCACTGCCAAATGATGTGTGGATTTAAAGAGATAAACCAACTATAACGATTCTTCAGCTCAAAGACCATTTGGCACAGCAGTGCAGACTGAAGTTTCACTTTCCTTTCCTGTGATTCCCTTCTCTTAATCAGGTTGGCTCACCAGGCCTCACCACTTACGGTCTGACAAACGTTTTCTCAAGTAAGCCTGGAAGCCCAGGGCAGTAAATTCTCGCCGGCTGGACCCTCCGGGGGTCGCCTCTTGCCCTCAATAACCATTTACCGTCAGGACCCTGGGCGCCCGAACCCACCACCCGCGGTCAAGCGGGAGTTTCCATTGGCTAATCTCGCTCGGAGAGGCACGTTTTACCCCGCCCCCTTCTAGTGCTGTCCAACGCGCGTCTCTCCACTCTGCTCCGCCCCGCCCCGCCGCCCCGCCTCCCCAGTGTAGTCCCGCTGTTTGCGAAAGTCTTCAGCCGAAATGGCGGCGGCGCGCGTGCGCGTTCGCTCCGCGGCCTCTTCCCTGGAGGAGGAGCGAATGGAAAGGCCGGCCGCTCACCGCTCCGGTAAGAGAGCGTCGAAGTTGCTGGGCGGGGCTCCAGGGCTGGCGACTGAGCTGCCGAGGGCCTGCTAGCCGCTGCGGAGCTGTGGGCCGCTGGGACGGGCGGGGGAGCCCCGAGGAAAGAGTCCGCGCGCACTCGCGCTTAGCTGCACGCTCTGGCGACTGCGCTGCTCGCCAGTGGCGACGTCGCTCCTGTGTCTCCAGCATGACCGAGCTGAGGCAGAGAGCGGTTCGCGAGCCGGACTCACCCCCGGAGGACAAGGTAGCGGCCGAGTCCGGGGTGGGCGCGGCCGGGGCAGAGGAGGCCTGCGGGGGGCGGGGTGAGGGAGGCGCGCGCGGTGGGTTGGTCTCGCTCTCTGACCCTTTGTCGCAGCCGCCAGCTCTGGGCCTGGGTAGCGCAGAAGGTCTTTAGGGGCCACTGCGGGACTCGCCTCTGGGTCGGGCTGAGAGTGGTACCCTGGGGGCGTAGGAAAGAGCGCGCAGAGGTTGCGCTTGGCTGCCTGATTCCGGGACTGGTTGGGGCGTCCCCCATCTCCGAGGCCTTCCTGGGTGTGAGACCCATTGGTGCCCCCGCTGAGAGGAGGCTCCTGGGCGCACTTAAGGCGCATTGCTCCCTTTTAAAATATTATTTGGGAGTGGAGAAATCAAGACAAGGGCGTAGGATGTCTTCTTGGAAGTTAAATCTGTTGGCCTTGATCAGAGAGGTGTCTTGACTCACGCAATGAACCAGCCCGTTAGCAGGTGTCAGAGGGTCTGCTTCCAAAGCGTTGTTAGCTGCGCACTGTGTAGGCACTGGTGGGGTGAGGAAGGTAAGAAGGAGGCCATCTTGGCATGGATTCAGCTGGTGGAGGGGTGAGGTGGTTGCAGTGTAAGGTTTGTGAAGGGCAGTTGAGGCAGGTGAAGGGTAGTTGTGTTACTGTGGACGTTGAATGGCAACCTGAAGATGTGGGATCTGGTGGTGTATTTGTGCTTTTCAAGTTAGTAGTGGTCAGGAGCAAAAAAAAAAAAAAAAAATTATTTGTTGTCCCCCCCATTCCCCTACAGCGGCTGGGGATGGAACCAACACACGCTAGGCAGACAGTCTACCACTGAGCTACAACCTCAGGCTAGGAGCAGTGTGTTTGGAAATGATCATACAATTATGTGTAGAATAGACAGCTGGAGGCTGAATTGGAATGATGGAGCCTGGTTAAGTCAGAGGTTATGTGGGTGACCTGCAGATATTTTCTGTGGTCCACATGTTGCCTTAAACAGAAGAAGATATCGCCTAACAATCTGAATTTCTTGCCTGTTTTGGATAATTGGAGAATGTGCCATCATGCGCTCACCTGATTAATGGTTGGCTGGAGCTGAGGGGCCATCTGCTCCTTAGCAATCCCTGTTGCATTACACCAGGTCCACAGCATCCGCTCATGTAGCTGGTACTTTCTGATTACTGAAGCAAAGGATCAACAGCAGAAAGGAAGCAGTTACAGATTTGGTGACAGAATGTAATCAGACCAGTTTTACAAGGAGGAATGCTTTGGTGAAAAAAGTTTTTTTAAAAACAACTTTTTCTTACTGTGTTCACAGTGGACCATCCAAGAACTGTCCATATTGATGTTTAGAATATATTTTGGAGGGGCTGGAGCGGTGGCTCGGTGGTTTCGGCGCTTGCCTGGCAAGCACAAGGACCCGGTTCAAACCCCAGCACCACGTACACAACTGAGTGTTGGAGCAACTAAGGCCATGCGAAAAAACTAAATAAAGTTGTTTCTCTCTTTCTCTGTCTCTCTCACTGTCCCTCTCTCTTTAAAAAAAAAAAAAAAAAAAAAAAGAATATATTTTGGAGAAATTTTAGGGCTGGGGATACAGATTTAGGAGTTCCTTCCTGAGATAAGGTACTTTGATGTCTACTCCTTCAGTTGAATATCCTGATTTGACCCAAAACAACTCTGTACTCATCCTGTGTACTACTGGTTGGTGAGCGTGTGTATGTAAAGGCTCTGTAGCCCTGTTTAAGGATGGGTCATACTTGGTGTTAAAGGAACTCTGTGGGCCAAGGTGTGAGAAGAGGAAGAAGGAGGCAGGATAACTGGTAGGACTGTGTTTGAAAAGCTAGTTGTAATAACAAGACACGGTAAAGAAAGCAGAACAGAAACAACCCTGGGTTAATGAGGTGAAACGAAGTTTTTATCCTTTGCACTCAACTTTTTGGATCCATCCTCCACAGATAAAGTGCCAGTTAATTCTTTTCACGTTCATATTTTAGGTAGGGAGGACATGAGGAGCTGTCCAGCTGAAGGTGCCTTAATAATTACAACTGCCTTAAATTTATACAAAGAAAAGACCCCTGAGGTTGTGAGGTCCAGCGTGTGCTTACCTTTCCCTAAAATGCGGCAACTGTGTTCTGTTAAAAACTAGGTGTAGTCCACTGAGCCCAGAGCAAAGCAGTCAGCCCCTCACCCTGTCACTCAGCATTTCTGAATTGTCACGTGTGAGATTTTAAAATAGGGCACATTTTAGAAATTGTGAAGGGTATTATTTGACTTTGGTGAATGTGTATATAAAACGTTTTTCAAAGCCACATTTGTTGTGTTTCATAGTTTGGAGAAAAACCTTCCATGATTCTGGCTTTGCCAAAATCTTTGTGTTATAGTCCAAGGGCATTAGCCATGACAAAATAAGGGTGTCTTTTTTAGAGAAATGAATAATGAAATGGGAACATTCTTACTTCATGGAAGAATCCAGAGAACGGTTTCCAGGTCAGTTCCTTAAAAGAGCTAGGATAATTTGAATGATTCCTAAAACTGTTGCTTAACCACTGTGGCAAAGCCATTTTGTAAATAGACAATCACTAGTATCAAAATAATCTGAAGAATGTGTTTATAAAAGTCAGGAGATATTTTGTTATATTTAGCATCCTAGAATGGAATTTTCAAAGCCAAATGCTAATAAAGGAAATGTTCCCCTCTGGGATCTGTGCTTATAATTTTAAGGTCCCAAAGCATAGTATAGTTGCCAAGTAGAGAAACTTGGAATTTAAGCTTTGGAAATGATTCTCTTCCTTCCCAACTGTTTTACCAGTAGAGCTTAGGAAAGAAAAGGATGAAATGTGGGCCAAAAATTGGCATCTTAAAGTTTGTTATAGGATAGGCATTTCAGGATACTGTGAAATTAAAGTATTGGGGTTTTTCCCATGTATATTCTGAAATGCTGTTAAAATTAGAGCTTTACTTGTTTCAAGCCTTCCTTTCTGTATCAGTGAAACCAGTATGGAGAGGAAGTAAATGGCATCATTTAGAGAGGGGAGTTTGTATTTTAGCTGAAGATAGTAGTTAAGTATAAGCTCTATCTACCTTGAGCCTGGACTACTCTGCCACTTTAGATGTGTAACTTTTTTTTTTTTTTTTTGTAAGAGAGAGGGACAGTGAGAGAGATGAGAGAAAGAATTTTATTTAGTTTTTCATGTGCCTTCGTTGCTCTGACACTTCTTTTGTGTACGTGGTGCTGGGGGGTTCGAACCCGCATTCTCACACTAGCCAAGCAAATGCTGTATCCGTTGAGTCACTGCTCCAGCCCCTCAGATGTGTAACTTTGAACTAGTTATTTAGTAAAAAATCTCAAGTTTGACCATTCCTAAAATGGGAGTGATAAAGTTTCATGTGCCTAATGAAATTCAGTGAATAATTATGTTTCTTATCTAGGGCAGAGCTTGACACAATGTAATAACATATCAGCTATTGTTGCTGTTGGTTAAAATAGATTTTTATAGGAAAAAACTTTCAGTACTAGAAGGTGATTAAATCTTAAAAGTTATTAGTGTTTGGAGTAACATAATCATCACTTTTTTAGTTTTGTAGAAAGGCCTTGGCCTCTATAGCTTTTCTTCTCCAGTTCATTTTCTTCCTAAATTTTTCAATATTCAGATCACAGTCAGGCCCTAGCTATAGAAGGAGACAAGGGCATTACTGTTAGCAATTGTTTTCTTTCTTTAATAGCACTAGCTAGGACTCTGGTGAATAATTAAAGTGGTTCCTGGGAGAGTTTGAGAGTGAACTATTGAAATAAAAATCTTAAGAGCTGTAACTTATTTTAGGTGTAGGAGAAATGTATTATTCTTTAAATATATTTTCATATACATAAATATAAAAAGTGTGTGTGTGTATAAGTATTCCTCCTCAGGCCCCGCCCGTGCTGAAGACCCAACTCACAGCTTTACACATGGATGTTAGGCAAATGCTCCACCACTGAGTTAAACCCTAAACTAAAGCTAGGTAGTAGCCCTCAGCATTGGGAAATGATTTGGTAATTGAAAAGCAGTAAATCTGTGGTGCATTGACCTGGGAGGCTAAGGCAGGAGGATCACAATTTTAAGGCCAGCCTCAGCAATTTAGCAGAACCTTGTCTCAAAAAGTGAAAAGGATAGGGGTTGTATCTCAGTGGTAAAGTGCCCCTGGGTTCAATACCCTGTACCCAAAATAAGAAAGAAAAAAGAAAAAGAAATAAACCTGAACTATGGTTTCTAGGCTTTACTAGGGAGAGGAGGTGAAAGGTTGATTTGTTGTATCACCCAGCATATGAGGTTTCTTATTTATGTTGATCAAACTATAATTTGTTTTATTTTTTTTTCGGTACCAGGGATTGAACCCAGGGGAGCTTAACTGCTGAGTAACATCCCCAGCTCCCCCTATTTTTTTTTTCTTAAATTTTTTTTTTTTTTTTAATTTGAGACAGTCTTAAGTTGCTTAGGGTCTTGCTCAATTGCTGAGGCTGGCTTTGAACTTATGATTCTCCTGCCTAGCTTCGCAAGCCACTGAGATTACAGACATGTGCCACTATGCCCAGTCTATAATTTTATTTTAAAAGCCCAATTAGTTCTCAATTTATGACTATTAAAATTATTTTTTTCAAAAACTTAATTTTGTTTAAAATGTTTTGTGACTACACAAAGTAATATATTTTATTAGAAGAATTTAATCTTTCAAAAAATGTTGAATTGCTCTCATGTGTTACAAGTAGAAAAGATCTTAGAGGTTATTACTTTACAGAAGAGGATACCATAGCCCATAAGATTTTTGTTCAAGGTTACACAGTTTAGATTTGCTGAATGGTTGGTAGTACAAAGATCATCTAATACTTGCCCTGCCCTGTTATGCTACATAATGCTGCCTTGAATACAGAATTAATTTATAGACTTTAAAAGCATCTGCATTAACTTTGAAAAGATGCCTGAATAGCCCCTATTTTTCTTATGTGACTTCACATCAGAAAAATGTCAAATAAGGGGCTGGAGTGGTGATTCAGTGGTCGGAGCACTTGCCTGGCATGTGTGAAGACCTGGGTTCAAACCCCATTACCATATACATAGCTAAATGTCAGAAAACAAAGGCCATAAAAAATAAAATTGATTCTCTCTCCCTCTCTCTCTACTTCTCTCTTAAAAAAAAAAAAAGATTCATTGTCTCAGTGTCCCTCTTTTTTTTTTTTTTTTTTAAAGAGAGAGGGACAGTGAGAGACAGAGAAAGAGAGAAACAACTTTATTTAGTTTTTCGCATGGCCTTAGTTGCTCCAACACTCAGTTGTGTATGTGGTGCTGGGGTTTGAACCCTGGTCCCCGTGCTTGCCAGGCAAGCGCCGAAACCACTGAGCCACTGCTCCAGCCCCTCAGTGTCCCTCTTTAAAAAAAAAAAAAAAAAAAAAAGCCAGTCTTTTAAAATGTCAAGTGTGTGTGTGTGTGTGGGGGGGGGTCACACACACACTTGACATTTCATATATATGTTTATGTGAATGAAAAGGTCTCAGTGATTTTATGGGAAAATTTCTTTTTTGATAGAGAATGTTGATTAGGTCAGGTTGTCCACTGGGACAGTTATTGGGTGACTGGTGATTTATATATTTTGAAGCCCTTCCCTGGGAGTGGCTATTGGAGTTCTTGAAAGGAACTCCCAGAGTGATGCTCAGAGACCATGAGACTCCACTCAAAGAAATATGTGAGGCTGCCTGGGAGAAGTACTTTCTGATTGATGGCTTTTAGCACCAGAACCATTTGTTCTGGTGATAATCAGTCGTTCAGTATTCAGCACTTCTCATTCACTGGCTCCAGTCTGCTGTGTAGAGTGTCAGTGCTCATGAAGATAATATCCAGGATTTTATACTAATTTTGATTCTCAGTGATCCATTCTTTCTTCACTGATTTAAAAAAATCTTTTATTTTGCATGGCGCTGGGGATTGAATCCAGGACCTCACACATACTAGGCAAGTGCCCTACCTCTGAGTCACCCCACTATTCCCCAGCCAGAAATAATATAATTTTGAATGTGAGAAGATCTTTGTTTTTTATTGTTGTTATTGGTACAGGGGATTCAACGCAGGGGCTCTGAGCTGCATCTCAAGTCCTTATTTTATTTTTATTTTGAAACAGGGGCTAAGTTGCTGAGGGTCTACTAAGTAAGCTGTTTGAAAAAATGAGTCAGTATTTTCCACTTTTTCTGGGATCCACATAGGTGGACTGTATTCCACTGTGTTATGGCAGCCTCCCAGACCTCCTTTACTGGTACTGGAGGCTGTTTGGGTAAAAAAGTACAGTCATTCGTATAGTTTAGAAAAGGAATAGGCACTGACCTTTAACTGTTAATTTTGTTGGGGTCTTGCTGAATGAATACTGATTTGTTCCTGGCATTGGGCAGAGTTCCTGCCTTCCAAGTCTTGTCACATGGTGGCCACTTGGTTGGGGAAGTAATGAGATGCCCCAA